>CAJVPY010003819.1:0-13482 GCA_910591965.1 Dentiscutata erythropus
AAATAATAAATCTTTAAAAATTAATAACTTTTGATCTATTGATTCAATTTGGATGATTTAACTACCAAAATGATTCTTTTATAGAGGCAATTTTAATGAATCTAAATTTAACCAAATCTAATCACATGATCTTGAGATAGTTAATGTTTTATGTTATATTTACTATAGTAAATATAATACAAATTATTAATGATCTTGAGTAAGATCATGTAATTAGATTTAGCTGATTTTAGATTTATTAGAAACAACTTTATAAAAGAATCATTTTGGTAGTTAAATCATCCAAATTGGATTAATAGATCAAAAGTTATTAATTTTTAAATATTTTATTATTTTTTATTAATAAAATTTTTAATAATTTTAATTTTCTCTAATTGCAGGTTCCCTTTAAATACAGATTAAAGTATTGGTCCTGACAACATGCACTTAGAGAGAGTTGGCTGTAATCGATATTAATAATAGTCAAGAACTAATTTTATTTCAAAATCGAAAACAAGAAATATTTAAATTACTTAACAAGGCCAAAAAAATATCTGATAAAAATACAACAAATCTAAATTGTAATAATTGGCTAAACAATATTGACAAAACTTTTAATCCACTTCACAAATTGCTAGAAGATTACAATCAGTTTAAATGACAAAGACATATACCACAAACCTGGAATTACAATACAGCAATAGCAATACGTTTTGGTTGTAAATATTTTTATAGTTATTTCAATTTTTTTTATAATTCTAGCATATATTAAAAAATAACTATATAATATTTATTAACAAGTTAATAATTATAGAATTATATTAAATATTTTAAATCAAATATTCATTTGTAGTATTTGTGTACTTTTTAGCATTATACAATTAATTGAATACAATATATTAAAAACTTAATCAATGAAATATAATTGATTAATAATATTTTATAATATAGTCAATTATTTGGTTCAAATATTTAATTAATATATTGATAATATACTCTTAATTATGAAATTAAAAGGTAAAGAATTTATTTATACTTGATTTATTTTTAAAAAGTATTATTTACTTAATTTGATTAAAATAGGTAGTAAAGCTGATGTTGCCAAAAACTTGTAACTAAATTTAAGCTATATATAATCTTTACTGACAATTTGATGAAGGATAAAGTGCTTTTAAGAATCGTACAATTATTAAATATAATTTCTTATTGAAATCAATAATATGTTAATATTTTTATTTAATATTAGTTTATAAAGTCGCCAAATAAAAACTTTTAGCTATAGAATTTAAATTGACTATTAAAAGCATGGCATGTTGTTAAAATTTCAACTTGTATATTTTATATGCAAAATTTCTTTCAAATCATAATTATATTGAAGTATTGATATTTGATTATTGTGTTAATTAGATCATATGATATGCATGTCACATGATTTTGAAAAAAATTTTAGTAGCAATTTAACCCCTGTTTAGCTGCAGCTGTTCCAGCCAGCTGGTAACACTATTCAATATACCTATATTTTATTGTACATGACAATAAATTCCATACTAATAAGTAAGTGAAAAAAGCACACAATACCTATACAATAAAATATATAATTTATTATAGTAAAAAATAATATAGGATGGTTGATTAGAAGTAAAATAAAGTGAATTAAAAAATAGATTAACTCACTGTCATGGTGATGACCAACACCCCTATATCTGTATTGCTAGGGTTCAGAGATATGTAAATTTTCGAAAGAAATTTTTTTGAAAGAAATTGAAATTTTGAAATTTCAAATTTTTGGAAATCACAAAAACAATAATATTGGCCCAAAAAAAAATACCAAAAATCACATGATAATACAGTAATAATATTATTAGACGAGATTATTGTTAAAATTTTTTTTTATGTTGACTTCGAAATTATCGAAATTTTGTATAAATCAATCTAAATTTTGTGAATTCACATAAATGGCGTGACTGTTGATGTATAAATTTAATTTAAAGTGTTGTGATTCCAATAAATGTTTTTAGTAACATACTATAATTAAGGTGGTAGTGCCCAGTACGTTACGCCAGTGCCAAGTGAATGTCAAGTGAGTGCTCAGACTTAGTGGAAATGATCCCAAGACCTATATAGTTGTGAACCTTTGTGTCACTCACTGAGATAAAAAATTGGTATAATAAATATTAAATTGTACTTGTATAGGCGAAAATTTACAGTCGAAACTATATAAAAAACTGATAACTGATAAGTAACTCATAAGAAATTTTATGATGATTAATTAAATATCACTTTTAATATCAATAGTCACACCAAATCTTGCATATGATTGGATCAAAATTTTTATGCATAATAAGGCCATACTGTAAAATTAAATAGTTAGATTAATTATTGCGTTGTTTATTATTGCAGTTTGCATAATTTTGTGACCTATGATTAATTTTTTTGATTTAATAATTGTGATTGCGATCAGATTTATGATAAATTGGCCGGTGTTGCTATCGAAATGGGAGAGCTTGGAAAATGAACAGGCCGGTCTAATTCAGGATAGTAAACTAATTTAGGGTTATATGTTGAGTTTTGTAGTTGCATATGTATGTATAACCGTCATAGTGTTACTATTGTTTGGGAAAGCGATAATAATCTACAGGCACTTTAGCTCCAATAGTAAACTTAAAAGGGTTTATATGGGCTAGGTGCTGAGAAAAGGGACCAAATTGACAAAACAAAAGATCTTTGGAAAATCAATTTTTATGTTGTAGATCTTATAATAAATCATAAGAAAATGCAAACTTTAAAAAGCAATATAGCAAAATTTTATTAATACAACTACTTTTGTGTCTTAAATAAGAAATGATCCTAATCTTATTCTAAATCAATTTATAAAAAAAAATAGCTTTTGAAAAAATTGTCAATTTGGTCCCTTTTTCCCATATGTATTGTTCGTCAAGAGTGTTAGACATGTGAGAACTATAATTTAGGGCCTCGATTTACGTGGATCACGATCGGGCTCTTCCTAAATTGGGTTATGCACGTAATTTAAGGATATACAAAAAGGGTAAACTAAGGCTGACGAATTATGAATCAATAGGACAGGTCTATTCTAAGAAATTGGGCGGATAGCCTTATGACAATAATGTTGTTTGGGTTTTTAACAATGGGAAGAGTCTAAGATAAGAGATTAGAGATTAGGTAGCCTTTAGGGATAATTCAATGGTACTTAACAATACGAAAATAAAATAAATAAATAAAATAAAAATAAAAAAAATAAATATAAAAAGGTTCAACGTTCAATAATCAGTTTCTTCATAACAATGAGAAGTCGATTCTATTTTACTTTTTAAAGACATCGAAGTCTGAGAAAAACTTTATTAACGAAAATGGCGGCCTTTAAATCTATCTTAACCCTTGCGAGTAGATTGCTCGCAATCTTAAAAGCCTCCGATCAGGGCTTCACTTTGCGCGCATTTTGCTCGCAATCTATCAGCCCTTTCTATATATAGTATACCCAAATAAACAAACAAATAATAAAAATAAAATAATAAAAATATAAAATTTTAAGCCTCGATCTTAAGTCATGGAAACCCGTGACAATAGCATGAGTATGTGCGCAGTATAGATGTTGTGTAAGTTAATGTGTAGTAATAAATATAAGAGTTATAGATATACATATAATAAGAATCACACAGAAGCCTTTATTATCACTCAGATAAAACCTAAAGAATACATCAAGACGAATTCAAGGGTCTTTTATATACGAGAGTATTATCATTGAACACTTCGGGGGGAACTACACGATATCATTGAAGTCATTGACAAAACTTCCATAAGATTCTATCTTCTTCAACATTCCCTTACACAAACCCTCAATGATAAATGATTCGATCAATGTATTTTACTTCCCATCAGTCTCGCGATACTTCCCCGGCAACCAGACATACCCGAAATGGAATGGACTAAAATAGGAATAGCGTTGATCCGTCAATCACGCTTAAATATCTACCCGAAGAACAATAAAGACAAAAATTAAATAACACGGAGGTAATTATAATTGTATTAAGTATGTAAAAGACAATGAATGAAAACTATAATGTATAGCAAGAATGTAAATAAAAAATAAAAAGAATAATAAACTATAAGAACGGGGTGCAGAACAATTTTGAAAGTAACACCGGCTTTAACAATCGCGATCAAAAATTAATCATAGAGGTCACAAAATTATGCAAACCGCAAAAAATAAGATGTCGTATTACTGTTACATATACGAATTTGGAAAAAAAGTAAAAAGCGAAATGTATACAGAAGTAAAAATTTATCCGAAAACAAATGTTATTTGTGATGCATGCCCCAAATTGTGTCTTCATTATCACTCGAATTTGGTTAATATACCATCAATGAATATCGGGTGCATACCGGGAGAAAAGTTTCCCGATATGTACAGTTAGTCTACCAAATACCTGCAGCATATTGGTAAGATATCGGGAGGTAGATCGATATCAGCAACATAACAGCAAAATATTGGGATACCCCGATATCTTACTTTTAGGCCCAGGGTGCTAAGAGTAAGATCAGGGTATTCCAATATTGCTGCTGATATTCAGCAGGTATTTTGCGGACTAACGGGTACATATCGGGAAACTTTTCTCCCGGTATGCACCCGATATTCATTGATTCAACCTGTGTACTACTACGTGGGAACCCCCACAGCAAAAAGTGGCATTGGGCAAAAAATTTTGTTTCTGTAATTTTATAAAAATTATATGCCTATTACTTTAATTCTTCGAGAAATTGCATTTTTTAAAAAAAAAATTTTTTTGGCCCAATGCTACTTTTTGCTGTGGGGGTCCCCACGTATGTAGTTACGTAATAAATTTTTATTAGCAAAAGAAATATCGATTCATTCAGGCGGTGGGATAAATACCGGTTCTTATATAATGCATGTATTTGTACAAATCTTATGCAAGCTGATTAGTAATTCACACAAGAATTTTATGAAAAATTCCATATATTCATGTAAAAATGATATATTTGTTTATTAAGAATAATTTTAAAAACAAAAAAGTGTTTCGTAAATGTAATTATATACGTAACTTGTTTCTTTATCTTTTGCGAGTTTATAATAAAAATTATTTTGATATAAACAGTTTATCGACTCCTTCATTTTGTAGTAATAATATTCATTTATAACTATATGACATCATCTTTAAACAACAGTGTTGGCAATAATGATAATTCAAACCTTCTTGACATATTCTATAATTATGATTGGTCATCGACTTCATTGGGTCCTATCGACTCATGGGAACCTCAAATTATATCTATTCTGGTAATTTGCTATACTTTTAGAATCACATGAATTTATATAATTTACAATAATTACTTGTAATGTTAAGAATTTATGCTTTAAATCCGGCTTCCCCACGTTTATACATATGGGACCAAACTGGATTACAATGTACAATGAAGGTAATTAATCTTTGATCTTGCTTACTTGGTTATTTAATTATGTAATAAAAAATCGTACCGTTTATACAGCGTCAATACCAATGATGAAATCAAAGCATCCTCACGGTAAGTTATATAATTCACTTCCGTACAATTATATTAATATTGGCTAATTATGCCACGTTATTAAATTAAATAGCATTCATAAAACCAGCTATTGAAATTTGGTATGAGACGCCTGATTTGATTCCAAAGTTAGACAGGTATTTCTAATAATTATTGAACGAATTAAACTTTATTAATGTAATATTTAAATTTTGTTTAATTCTATGCAGAGTAAGAGAATCAGGCGAAGGCATATATGGAGATGATTTCTATTTGGAAACATATCGTGATGGTTATAAAGAAGAAATTTACATCAATTATGCGTTTTCTCCAATTCGTAAATTAGATGGTACTGTCTGGGGTGTAATTAATTTAACATCTGAAACTACTCAAAAAGTCGTAAATGATCGAAGATTAAGAACTTTTGATAAACTTTCACATCATACTGCCGGTTAGTAAATCGTAAATATCACATAAAGGTTGCGACATATTTGGAGTCTTTGCCTTGAAAATCACCCTCCGACATTTCTGATCGGGTTAATTCGGACAAAACCAAATTCGTATATTAGTTCACGTTTATATTCGAGTCTCTTTTTTGCTTTATTGATTCGAAACTTTATTCTATAAACTATTGAACCATGAAGACAGATCGGAAATGCCGGAAGGTGATTTTCAAGGCAAAGACCCCATTTATTAACACGTCTACATTTTTTTTTTTAAAGATGCCGTGTCCTTGGAAAGTGCATGCCAAATTATAGCGGGAGCATTAAAAAATCATAAAGATATTCCATATGCATTAATTTATCTTATTGAGCCAAAGACTGGCTTTAATTCCATGGTTGCTCGTTTAGTAGCTACAACCTTTGACGAAGTCAGTAAAAAAGAGATTCATGAGAAATTAAAAAGACGTATTCCGGATTATTTTCCAGAAACACCTGAAATGATTGATTTAACTAAATTCTCTGATCAGGACTATGATACTTATATGGAAGTAAAACAATCAATATCTACTTATTCGTTCTTAAAATGCGATTGTTGGCCCATCCATCTTGTAATGGAGAAAGAGAAACACATTCAAGTTCTTTTAAAAAATGATTCTCAGGCAATTCTTTTACCCACAAAACTTACTTTCTACAATGATCGAAATTTATCAGCTGTATTGATTTGTGGTATTAATCCGCTTCGCAAACTTGATGATAAATATATGGAATTTTATAAAGTATGCAAATATAAAATATTCAATTATTTAATTTTTCATTAATTAACAATGAACAATTTGATTATTAGTTAGTTTTAAGTTATGTGAATAAGGCTTTGATGCAGGGAATGTCAATAGAAGAAGAAAGGAGACATGCAAAAATATTAGCTGATTTGAATCATCAGAAAGACATGTTTTTCCAAAGTATAAGTCACGAACTGAAAAGTATTGAATTTATAAAATTCTTTCTTGAAATATATTGCATAAAAACTTACAAATACAGTAGTCTTATTGATATATATATAAATTGTTATTATATTAGCACCATTAACCCTAATATTTTCACCACTTGATGAACTAATTAATACGTGTTCACAAGATACGCAAATGAATTCATATCTTCAAATAATACGACGTAATACCTGTCGATTGCTTAAGCTTATCAGCACTTTACTTCAGGTAAATTTATATTTATATAATCAATAATAATGTCATAATGTTAACATTTAAAAATGTATCTGATTTCAAGAATTTTCATTAATTTTATGTATAGTTTTCAAACATAGAATCCGGCCAATTAGAGGCACATTTTTATGAAACAAATGTAGCTAAACTTACTCGGGAGTTGGCTATGAATTTTGAAAGCATAGCAAAAAAATTAGGTCTAGAGTATATCATTGATATTCCAAATCCAGATGAATTTAATCAAATTGTGAATGATAAAGTTTATCTAGATCATGATATGTATGAAACAATTGTATTCAATCTTTGTAAGCATTTTTCTAAAAAAAAAAGGTGTGCGAAATTTACTATGCTAAGATATTAATTCTCTATTCCATTTGTTTAAAGGTTCAAATGCCATAAAGCACACTTGGAATGGACGCATCTGTGTTCGCTTATATCCTGGTCATAAAAATGAGCAGAAAATGATAGTTTTGGAAATATCAGATACAGGTAAATCTTGCATCATAAAAAAAAATTATTGCAACCTTTAATACATGTATTTTAACATAAATTATTTTAGGTGTTGGGATTCCAAATACTGCACTTCCAAATATATTCCAACGCTTTTATCGTGTAGAATCCCAAAGTTCTCGCAGTTATGAAGGTGCTGGAATTGGCCTCGCTATTATTAAAGAATTTATTACACGTCATGGGGGAGATATAACTGTTACTTCCGTAGTCAATCAAGGAACGACATTTAAATGTTGGTTCCCAACAGGATGTAAACACCTACCAATAGATCAAATATGGTATAATAACGTGGAAAATTGTATGACGAGTAATGATCAAAAATATTCAAAACGACAACTTTATTTAGAAGAAAATTCGCAATGGATACAAAATTATTCATCTTCAATGCAGGATAATATGATAAATAAAAAATTAATAAGTGATAGTAACACAAATATTGATAAATTAGATGGTGTCGTGCCTCCTTTCTCTGCAAATAATTCTTCGACTATCGTCAGTAAAAAATACCAAATTTTGATCGTTGACGATAATGCTGACATGCGGTAATAATATTATTACTTTTATTACTTTGTTTAATTACAATTTTTCTATGGGATTTCTATAAATTAATTTTTCCTATTATTGGAATAGAAATTATTTATCAGATTTGCTAGGAGAATTTAACGTACTTTGTGCTTGTAACGGCCAAGACGCAATTCGAATTTTAGATGAGCTTGATAAATTGCCAGACTTAATTCTTAGTGGTAAATGGATCCATAATTACAAATATTTTCTATTAACTTATTGTTCATACATATTAACCAATTAAATTTAACAGATGTTATGATGCCAAATATGAATGGATATGAATTATTAGATACGATAAGATCTGATATAAAAACTCGATTAATTCCTGTGATATTATTAACTGCAAAGGTTGGAGAAGAATCTAGCATCAAAGGTAATCCATTTGCATTATACTGAGACAATTAAATTTTTTTTTTTTTTTAAAAAAAAAAGAGTAATTATTATTTTTTTTATGTATTTATTACAGGGTTTGATAAAGGAGCAAATGATTATTTAAAAAAACCATTTTCCTCTCGAGAATTAATATCACGTATACGCGATAATATTGAACTCTCAAATCTTCGTCGTAAAATATTATTCCAAGAGCATAGGCAAGAAAAGATTAAGCAAGTTATACTTACAATTTCAGAAATGATTCAATCTGGAATTGATTTGATAGAACCGCTTTCAAACGTTATAAAAGAGATCCATAATATATTACCATGTGATAGAATATTTATTGTTTCATACGAGCCATCTACTTCGAATGGCACATTGGTTGCTTTACATGAGAATACTGAAAGTATAACACCGACAGCCGAATCATTACAGGACGAGGAAATTATAAATTTACATTCGCAAAATTCATATTCACAAACTTTTTTAAATAATAATAATTCTAGAGTAGAAATTTCGCTAGACACATATTGTGTCGATACTTGCAAAGATGTCTCCATGCTATCCGCGAGAATAAGAATGAATGATGGTTATTGGGGATGGATTAAATTACATCGGTCTTCAAACTCTATTTGGCTTAATTCAGAAATAGAGATATTACAACAAATATCATATCAAATAAGTTTAGCTATTGCTTATAAAACATTAATGGAAGAAAATTTAGAAAAAGAGATCCAAATAAAAGTCGAAGCTATTGCTAATGAAGCCAAATGTCAAATATTAGCAAATATTTCTCATGGTACAGTATAAATTTAAACTGTTGTTATCTTGCAAATTGTGTAATACTAAAATTTAATCTTAATTATTGCAATCTTATCAAAGAATTGCGAACGCCACTAGGAGCAATAATAGCGATTATCTCTTTTATTGATCATTCAACTCTAACTGATGATCAAAAAGACATGATTGATATACTGCAACACGCTTCTGATTCTGTATTAGCTACAGTTAATGACATTCTTAATGTGGCAAAATTAGAAGCGTATAAAATTACTTCAATAAATGCAACGTTTGATTTATTGAATTTATTTGAGAAAGCTATTGAACTGTTCGTAAAAGATGCAGAGAATAAGCAAATTGAATTGATATTAAATTACGATATAGAAAATCTACCAAGATATGTTAAGGGCGATCCTGAAAGGTGACTTAATTACTATATTTTTTTTATTTATTTTTTTTTATAAAAAAATATCGAGTTTCTTATATATTATCTTTTATTATATAGACTAAACCTAGTTTTATTTCACTTATTGTTAAACTCGTAATTATATTTTTGTAATTGTTTTTATAGTTTAATGATTTATATCATAAATAAATGGTTTTATTGTTAATTATTCAGGATTAAATTTACCGAAGCAGGTGAAATCGTAGTGTATGTTTCAATAAAATCACAAAAAGTAAGTAATGATAAAGAGAGTGACACTTGCAGTCAAATGATAAAAAAAAACTGTCTATTAATTGAACTGCACGATACTGGCATTGGGTAAGCTAATTATTTTTATTTAATTATTTTATCTTGACACCTTTTAATAGTTTAATTTATTTATAACATCAATTACTAGACGACAAGATGATATAGGACTTGGTCTTTCAATCTGTAAAAATTTAGTAGCAATTAATGGTGGAGAAATTAAAATTGAAAGTCAGTTTGGAAAAGGAAGTAAATTTTGGTTTACGTGGAATATCGAACCATCACCACCAAATACTATATTTATTAAGCAAATAAGTTATATATTACCATCTTATATCATATTAAAGCGAATATTAGTAATTCATCCGGTAGAAAGTGCAAGAAATGCAATATTGAAATATCTTAAAATGGTTAAAAAAATTGATGCATTTGATACTCCCTCCAAAGGTATCCAAGAAGTAAAAAGTCATCTAGAATTGTATAATCAATCTGCTTATGACATAGTATTTATCAGGCTTTATGAAAAGAACAAAGATGAGGTTATGAAGGTTTTATTAGAATTAAGAGAAATTGATATGTATGGTAATGATTTATTAATAATCTTTGTGGTATGTTCGGGCGATAAAGGAACAGTTTTGGCAGGAAATTTAATTTCGAAGGTTGGAGGACGAACTGCTGTCCTTTATTCTCCAATTACTTGGCAAAAAATTACTAACCTGTTGTTGAATGTAAAGGATGATGTTATTGGGAGTAAAAGTATCAGCATTCTAAAAAGAGGGGCAGTTGCAAATGTAAATGAGACAGCATCTAAAAGTAGATCGAGATCTGTTTCTAAGAATAAATGCGTTTTGTGTGTGGTAAGCTTAATTTCTTTAATTACATAACATAGATGGCGGTGCAATTACCCTTTTTAATGAAAAGTTTTTGTCGAAATTGTTGAAATTATTTGATGTCGAAATTGGTGAAATTAGTTTTTTATTAATATTAGAAATTAATTTAAATTATATCAAAAATCAATTAAAACTAAACTAAATCAAATACAATAATTTTTTTATATTAAATTTATAAAAATATTAAAAATGTTGAAATTATTGTTGAAATTATTATTGTTGAAATTAAAAAAAATTTAAAAAAGAATTTCACCACCATCTATATACATAACGTTTCAGCTCAATTTTAACAATTTTTATATTTATAGGATGATAATTCTATTGATCTAAAGGTAACCATTTTTTAATCTTCAAATGTATCTTCCTCGCAAATTTGTTAATTTATTTTGTTTTTAGGCTACACTACAACAACTCTCATCACTTGGCTATTCAACAATTTCTGCAACAAATAGTCAAGAGGCAATTAATATATTTAAATCGGAACTTGATCAATTAAATAGCATGCGTTCAACTTTATCAAGTTCAGATGCAAATATGTTAGGTTTCCGTAGAATTTCTATGGTTTTGATAGGATGTAATTTGGTAAGTTTTATTTAATCAAATAATAATAATAATGCAATAAAAATAATAAAATTGTTAATTGTATAATGCTTATTATAACTAGCGAACAATGTCAGGTTTTGAGATTTCACGAGCAATTAGATCAATAGGCCCTCAAGTTTTGAGTATACCAATTATCGCATTGGCAGCTTCTCCCATGGAAGAGTTACATGAAAAATGTATAGAATCAGGAATGGATGGTTATCTTATCAAACCTCTAAGAACAGAACAACTTGAAAAAGTCTTGAACCGATGGATCAGCAATGACCAATATTAAATATATATATATAAGAATTGAGAAAAACATTATGTTTTCTGTTTATTTGTTATACCCTATTCACTATTGTATATTATACTTGTTATTGGATTTGATACTTTGGATCCAATTCGAGCATGTCACCCACCCACCAGCCTTAGACAACCCTAGCATTCCCCCGAAAAAAGGCGGGCGTTACACAAGATCATGTTACACAAAATGATCATCTTAGACATTGAACGAACATTCGAATTTTTTAAAATAATTGATTTTTTATCGTGGAGTATGCTACAAAAATCACATTTGAGTAATTAACGTTTAGTATATAGGGAGAAGTATTTAAATTTTTCATATCAAACATGTCCTATATAGTACACAAGTGAATAGTGTTTCACGCCTTTTTTTTTGTTAATTAAAAAAAAAAAGCGTAACTTGTTTCTGTCAATTAATAAACCAAGTTAAAAACTTGCCTTATAGTATATTTAAATAAAGGTGGAATATTAGATTTAAGTTTATAACCGGATATTTTAGAAAAAAGTTTAACACTTATACTAACAGTTGTTATAAAGACGTGTATATATATTGAATATATATATGATACATTACACAGCCTATCTTTCATTATAAGCGAATAAAACTTTAAGTAGCTTGCAAGTAATCAACAAATTTATTTGTTATAAGAAATTTAATTGCAAAAAATTACTTGCTAAATACAACACAAAACAAATTCGATTTTTGCTAAAAAAATCTAATTATGAAGCTATAGTGGGTTAAATGCAAAATTCTCCAACAAAAAAATGCTTAATCGCATTTTTATAACCAATATGTTGTATTACGATTAAAATCTTTGGATGTTCTGGGAACTGTATGCCGATTTTCAAGTTTCTCAATATCAGTGATCATTTTTTCAAGTGGCTTGAAGTTTGAACGTATATTTTGTAACCATAAATGGCCTTTAGGTTTTTCGTGCGATTGATCAAGCAGGTTTTTGACCTTTTGAAAATAAATTATAAATTATCTGAAATCATATTATTATATTACAATAATTAACTTACTTTGATTAATATTCCGTTCAAGTGATTTATATTTTGTTGGTAAGTTTCATACTCGTTATCATCATCATTTTCTATGATATATTCATCTTCATGTTCGATAATTAATTCTTTAACTGGTAAAATACTTGTAACCTTATAGTGTTCCAAATTATGAAACATATTTATAGATTCTCCCTCATACACAGAAATTAGTGGATAAGTGCCATTTCGCTGAACCTAAAAATAAATAATTAAATATATAAAATAAAATTGATCATATGTATAAAATAACAACAATAACGTATGTATATAAAATAATACTTTTTTAAAAAAGTTTGAATCCACATTACTAATTAAGTTAACCAAGTGTTTACATAAAAAAAATCGACTTTTCATATATGCCATACAAGTACATGTCCATTGGTTTAGACTTGTAAAATAGGGATGTTAAATGGTTCGTCTGGTTCGGTCCCGGTCCGGTTCCTAAAAAGTCCGGTCCAGGACTAGTTGAAAACTAGTTCACCCCCTGTCAAAATGTGGTCCCACACAGGTCCCACACCGGTCCTACCCTAGCGGTTTAGAATAAATTTTTTTATTAC
>CAJVPY010003820.1:0-13482 GCA_910591965.1 Dentiscutata erythropus
ACCCGGGTGATCCGTACAATTGCTACCTGGGTGATCTAGATTAACTTTTTATGGCATTTAATGCCATTTAAGAGTCGGGCCCAATCTCTAAGCCAATCACATCTTTATGAATAAAATTACCAGTCATTTAATATTTCAAAATGACCCAATGACTGGTCATTTGTCATTGTCATTGGGTCATTTCTGCATTTCAGGTCATTCACCATCACTGGCCTCATACTATACTACTTTAGGTATAAATCATTGGCTACGTACTTCCTATAATGACGAGTATCTACCCACCAAGTGTCATCTGATACAGTATTCGATGATGATAAGCATAATTTAAATTTTATAATTCGAAAAGCATAGGTACAATTGGTCATGTGGTTGGAAGTATGCCGGCTAGCCAAAGGTGCGGAAATAAAGGATTTTAAGTTTGCAGAATACATTGAGTAATTTGAACTGAAACGATGATATGCTCCCGGGAAAATTAGCAAGTGAGATTGCGCCCAGGTATCATCATAACAGTAGAATGAGTGAGAAGCAGCATTAGCCGGTGGTTTTCCGCCTGCTCGAAGCAGCCGGCTGTTAAATAGGAAAATGGCAGAATTTGGGGTATTCTCCTGTGTGGTGGGTAGGGATAGCAACAGCTAGCTATTTTCGACTAGCCGTTTTGTAGCCGTTGGCTGTATCGCGTGATCTAGTGATCCAAATTGGATGATATTGGCTTCATTCGATTTGTCTTATTGAGACGAATCGAATGGTGTTAAAATCATACCATTTAGATCACTGGATCACGAGATACAGCCAACGACTACAAAACAGCTAGCCGAATATAGCTGACCGTTGCTATCCCTAGTGGTGGGAAGGGTTGGCCGAGAAAATGATGGTTATAATGCTTGGTTGTGTTGCAAAGGGAAAGGGAAGACTGTTGAGAACTGATTCATTCATCGCTTCTTTTATATTGATTGAGGTCGTGGCTTTTCTGTTACGTAGCTGTGTTCGCATGAAAACTGATGTGGTCTGATCCCCGACCTGCGTTATCGGGGCAGGGTTAGTTGACTTTTGTCAACATGCAAGATTAATAAATTTTTATTTCTATTTATATATTTGTCACACTCAAAGCTTACAAAATCACAAATTTCAAACGTTCTTAAGTGTACTCGAATTTGAATGGATCACTAGTGCTCGGCACAATCAAGCAAAATTTGATATATATACTTGTAATTAAGTCGGATATCACTAGCACAAAAAATGCGCGGCAGATCCTCGATTTTGATTGGCTAAGAGCGACGATCAAAAAATTAGGCTGGAATTACTCATAATTTTACTAATGAAATCGCAGCAGCCCATTAATGAAAGTTGTTTCTGGGTAGGGTTGTAAAATTACCGTAATTTTGTGTAATTTTACGTAATTTAGTGTAAGCTTCCAAACCCAAAATTTCGTGTAATTTTGATAACATGTGAATAATGCAACCAAAATTTCATTATGCCTGGTACACTTTTGAATATAAAATTATAGTTCCGAACGTAGTGATAAACCTTAACAATACTGGTAAAGCTTTCATAATGTTGGTACAATAATCATGTGCCAATCTATTATCAAATGTAACATTACATTACAATTTTGTAAGTTACGGTGCAATTTATTTGTAACATAAATGTAATTTATGTAATTTTCAACCCTATTCCTGGGCCAATTTAACTATAATGTGGGCTTATTTTTTAATAATTTATATTTTTGTAATGAAAAAATTAAAAAATCAATTCTGGCCGGAAATTAGTAAACAATTATGTAATGCAGGCCAAAATTTTGAAGATCCCGGCCGTTAGCCAATCAAAATCGAGGATCTGCTCACGCTAAAATAATTCTAAAATGTAAAAAAGTATTTTTGGCGTAAGCACCGCAGTACCCTGAAAACTCTAGAATGGAAAAATTTTTACATATATTTACATCATAATAAATAATTTACTTTCAAATTTAATATTTATTTTACCCTGGTCACTATATCAAGATAAATCAGTTATACACTGGATTTTGTGTTTAAGCGGAAACGAAATTTCCGCTTATACCCATGCCACCCAGTGTATAACTATTACAAATATTCGTTTCTATGTTGTAAATTGTTTGTTGCTGCAAATGCAGATGCCTTTCAATACCATTAATTGTCAGAAATTTTGAAATTTTTTTGGGGCCTTTTGTTAGGGTTTTTTTAGGGTTAGGGTTTAGAGCAGGGTTGAAAAATATTTTTTCAATGGACCAATGGACAATACACTTTATAGATTATATAATACACGGTAATATTAATATAGATAACCCAAATTTTAAAGAAATAAATTATATAAATTTAGATTACTTTGTGGAAAATAAGCATTATGTAGTTATTAAAGCTATGTGTAAAACAAATGCATTATACCAGTAATTTATTAAATCTTAAAATCTAACCTCTTAAATATATAACTCCAGATAGCAAACTCGTCATTAAACACTAATAAACTTTAAAAGTTTGACGTTGAATGACATAATTTAATGACCTGCCAATGCTATTTGTGATTCATAGATATGTATACAGTATCTGCGAAGCTATAGCGTTAAATATTCTTGGCTACTTATTATTATATTGGTCTATAAGTTATAATTATTAAAATAATGGACCAATGGATTAACGGACATATATGAACATATATCCATTGATCCATTGATGTCCATTGATCTAAATAATTTTTACTGGACATACCAACCCTGGTTTAGGGTTAGTGCTGTTAGTAAAAAGTATTAAATGGGGACCCTAAATTTCAGCATCAGCCGCGACATTAATTTTTTCCAAAAAAATAACCAGTTCTCGAAAGTTGTCCCATGATTTTTATGTGTAGCTTGAATGGAAGATTCGATTATTACTTTGTTTTAAGTAATATCATCAATATTAAAATTGCATTATATTTTCTTCTTCAAATCGTTATCACTATTGTCCATGTTATCAAACTCGACATTAGATGTGATTTTCAAGACCATTAAATTATTTAAATTTTTTTTTATTTTGAATAATATGATTTAAGCTATTTTTTTCTTAAACAATATGCCATCGAAATTGTGTTAGTGTTGTTAGTCGACTAAATCACCGATCTATCATTAGCTAATATCACACTTATAAACATATTGAATATGTTGCGTGATATTGGTCGACGATTAAGCCAGCTAATAACACTACACCGAAATGTCGAAATTGTAAATTTGGCAGAGGCCAATTCGATATTGTAAATATGTTACTATAATTCTCTTTTTATTTAACTCAAAAAAAAAATCAGATCAAAATGAAATGAGTGATAGTGCCAAATAGACGAGCCACCGAAAAATACAAATTTTCAGGGTGCATTTTTAGCATTTTTTTAGGGTTAGATTAAGGTTTAGGGGTAGTATTTTTTTTATTAAGAGTTTTTTTGACGATACCCAATCAACCACTTAATAAAATGTACAATCAAATCATTTGCTTCAGACTTCAAGAAGCTCTCGATACTTTGTTTTTTTAATCTATTTGGCAACTTTTGAAATTTCAAAAAATTTTGATGACTAAAAAATTTTGATTGTTTCAAAGAATTAATTCGAAAATTTTCTGTCTCAGCCCCACAAATATACAATTGAATTTAGTATATTTTATCTGGGCAAATTATTTTTTAATAAATACTCTTAATTCGTAAATCGTCATTGTAGTTTAACATAACATGCTACATGATAATATTCTTAGTCTTAAGAGTTTATCTATATAAAAAAATTAGTATAACTCTAAATATCAGAGTCAGATGTAAAAGTTGAACGATTAAAAAAACGTTTTCGATTTGTACGATCCAGTGGGAAAAATGGCATGGTCCATTTCATCTGATCTTCTATGTGTTGATGGAATTAATCCTGTAGAAAGAAAGAATTACACATAATTCTAATTACATAAATAAAATAAAATTACTTATATTTTAGGAATTTTACCAAATGAGCGAGCACGTTTGATAGCCTTAGCCAATTTTCTTTGAGATTTTGCTGATAGACCTAAATTATTTTAAGAAAGGCTTAATTTTACTACTTTAAAGACATTATCTTTGTGTAAAAAAAAAAAATCGTCTGCACCTGTAGTCCTCCTTGGAAGAATTCTTCCCATATCAGAGACGAAATTTGATAACAATCTAAAATTCTACACATGTATTTAAAAAGATGTTATGTTTGCAAATTTATGAAAAAGTTCTAACTGATATCTAAAAGTAACTGCAAATTTTATTATTACCTTATATTCTTTCAAAGGATCAAGTCCCAATCTTTCAAATACATCAGTATTTGGTTTTAATTTTTGATATTTTCGTGGGTTTTTATCTTTATAATTTTCTTCATTGAGATCATGGGGAGCATATACCTAAAAGAATTATAACTGAATATTTTAGGAATTATAAATCTGATGAAATGTAAGATCTAACCTCTCCTGCACGAAACGTTCGTCCGTATTTAAATTGTGTATCGAAACCTTGGATTGGATCATCTAAAACAATTTAACAAAATGTTAAAAAAACCCCCAATAATACACGAATTTCTCTTTCACAATATATTATAAATTATTAACTTGAAATTACTCATTGCAGATGATTCACGAAGAATCTGCATAATTTTTGAATGAGGATCAGGATCAGAAGAATTATTTGATTCTACAAGAAAAAAATTAAATAAATAATAATAAAACAATGAAAAGGTAAAATTCAAGTTAATACTTGCTGGAATCAGTGTTATCAGAGGATTCTGGAAATAATGAATAATGGCGATAGTGAGTTCCTCGGATACATGTTATTGTAGTCAATGCAAATTGAGAATGATATAAAAGTGGTTTGAATGTTCTTGAAAACGAGAAGAAAAGATTCGATGACATTGATTTAATTTGGAAATGTATTGGTAAATCTATATAAATCATGAATACGTCCCAAAAATAAATTACCCATAAAATTTCGCCTTCACATGATCTACAACCCTACATTTTTAAGAGTTTTAGGGTTAGGGTCAGTTTAAGGATAAAAGAGGAATTTTATATAACTGTAGATATAAGGTCCCGATTTCAGTTTTCGTGAGGTTTTCAGGGGTCCCGAATTGACTCCCTGACTTTATTTACTTAGTACGTTTTTGAGATACAGCACCCCAGTGAATTTCACATCTGGTGAGCGTTAAAATCGTCCAGACGTAAAACGTTTTTCGTTACTTAATCAAACCTATTTTTGTTAAACATGATTATGAAAAATGCACCATAACATAATAGTCTTGGATATTTTCCATTGTTGAGCTATTATTTTGAAATCGTATGATAAGATTAATGATAAGAGAAAACCTCTTGGCACTGGGTAATTTTTTTAGCCTTTTCTTTGAATAAGAAGACAGTCATGTGTAAAAAAACCTTGATATCTTTCTACGTACGTACTAGATGTTTTTCTACTAAAATAGTTAAACATTTATATATATAGTATACGTATAATGTTTTTAATGAGTACGTAGATCATGTAAAAGTGAAATTTTTATGGTCTGATGGGGTAATTAGCGCCACTCAAATTATTATTAACGTTAGGTTTTGTATGAGCATTCATTTATTTTGTACAAGTGGTAATTATCATCTCGGATCAACGGATATAAATTCAATGAATGCAAAATGAGAGAAAATATGAGAAAAATGAGTTTCAATCGCATGGGGAAATTAATATCTCCAATACGTATTACACTCATTTTGTTAAGTGGGCTTCAGCAGGACCCCGGATAATTCTAAGGTAGGTGGGTAGTTTTTGGCCAAACTTGTCTAAATTCTGGTCAAAATTAAATTTTAATTTTGACCAGAATTTAGACAAGTTTGGCCAAAAACTACCCACCTACCTTAGAATTATCCGGGGTCCTGCGTCAGCCATATAAGAAGGAGGCTCTTTGATCGGCCAAAAAAAAAAGGGAAAATCGGAGTTTCATTTTTGATAGGTCTGCGGTTATTTTTTGATAGGCCTAAATTACACTCTAAATTGAGGTGGCGTTCTTGATACATCATACTTCATAAATTTCAAAATATCATTCTTGAAAATTTTTATGGGAGCATGATGCATCAAGAATGTCACATCGATTTAGAGCCTATCTAACAGCAGAAATATCAAAAATGAAACTTTTGCTGTACTTTAAATTTCTAGTGGATTAATCGAATAATCAAGCCTATTAACGTAATTGAAATAATATCTTTATCGTGTAGTAATAAATAATTATAAATAAAATTAATGCGGATAGAAAAAGGGGATCAATTTTCATACCCCCCACATTTAATATTCATACCCCTGCAGATTTAACTTTTTTTTAAACTTAAAGGAAAAATATCTTAATAACTACCTAATCAAATTTAATAAACCTTTTTTTCTTTAAATTCTATAGATTCATAGAATTCAAATAAAAAAAAATTTATTAAATTTGGCCTAGTAGTTGCTAAGATATCTTTGCTCAAAGTTTGAAAAAAATCAAACCGTCTATCAAAATGTATCAAAAACTACAAAATTTTCTTTAAACTTTGAGCGAAGATATCTCTGCAACTACTAAGCCAAATTGAATGAACTTTTTTTTGTTTGAATTCTATGATTCTATAGAATTAAAATAAAAAAATTCATAGAATTTAACTTAATAGTTATAGAGTTATCTTCACTCAAACTTTAAGAAAAATCTAAAACGTCTATCAAAACAGTAGCTGCGCCAAACTTTTTCCAAACTTTAAGCAAAATATCTTAGCGACCACCAAGCCAAATTTGATAAAATTTTTTTTGTTTGAATTCTATGCATTCGTAGAATTTAAATAAAAAAATTTTTATCAAATTTGGCTTGGTGGTTGCTAAGCTATTTTTGCTTAAAGTTTGGAAAAAAATTTGGCGTAGCTTCTATTTTGATAGATGTTTTGGATTTTTTTTAAAATTTTGAGTGAAGATAACTCTATAACTATTAAGTTAAATTCTATGAATTTTTTTTATTTTAATTCTATAGAATCATAGAATTCAAACAAAAAAAAGTTCATTCAATTTGGCTTAGTAGTTGCAGAGATATCTTCACTCAAAGTTTAAAGAAAATTTTGTAGTTTGATAAGACATTTTGGTAGACGGTTTGATTTTTTTCAAACTTTGAGCAAAGATATCTTAGCAACTACTAGGCTAAATTCAATAAACTTTTTTTATTTGAATTCTATGAATCTATAGAATTTAAAGAAAAAAGGTTTATTAAATTTAATTTGGTAGTTACTAAGATATCTTCACTCAATTTTTTTAAAAAAGTTAAATTCTGTAGGGGGGTATGAATATTAAATGTAGGGTATGAAAATTGATTCCCATAGAAAAATCTTTTATAATATAAAATAATACTGTGGTAATCACTGTATATGCATTTGAAGAATTTTTTGCCAAAAATTTATTTGTCTTATAAATTTTAGAAGTGATTCACCTTTTTTTTTTTAAAAAAAAAAAAATCTCTTATAGTAATATAAAATTTTGTATTAAAAATTTATACAAGGATTAGGCAATTAATTTTAAGGGCCTAATATTTTATAGTCTTGTTTTTTTCTCTTATACAATGTTGTGTAGATGATAACTGAGATGCAAAACAATCATTTTTGATACACTTGTACCTACCTTTTTGATACTGTTTGATATGCAGATCCCATAAAAATAAAATTTTAAAAACTTTGAGCAATGAAATCTTGATAACTACTTGCTTAAATTTGATAAAACCTTTTAGATTTGAATTCTATAGATTCATAGAATTCAAATAAAAAAAAATTTAGCCATAGAAACAAATCAAAATGCTATTTGCACTAGCATAGTAGACATTTGTTTTAATTGGTTAAAAAAATAAACAATATGCATAATGTAGATTATTATGTTATCTAAAGTGGAACAGAATCATGTGATATTAGACCAATCAAATTATAGAATATTAATGATCACTAATAAAGCAAATAGCAGTTTAAACCTATCTTTAATAAGTTAAGTAAAAATGTTAATACATATATATAAGTATTTAAACCTGCTTTAACTTTTGTTCAAGATGTTTATAATATTAAATTTTTTTTTTTTTTTTTTTATATTGCCAAACATAGAAACTTTATTAGTCATGATAAACATCTTTTTACAGAGCAATTGATATACAGTTTCTAATTACATTTGTGCTACTATTACTAGTCACCCAATGTGGCATTATACTCTTTATTTTCCTATATTACTTTTCCATTAACTATTTCAAGCCAACTTCAAGCTAGGATCGGTTGGAGCAACCTACCATTATATGTCCTACCATGTAATTATTTTCCGTAATTTTTCTTCAATTAGTACATATTGACTGCCGCCATTGTGTTCATATCTCACGCCACCTTTTGGAGTGCAGCCGTAACACAATCCATATCTCAATTTCAACCTTCCTAATTAATCTCAATTACGTACTATATTACAAGATTTTTTATTGTTACCTATTTTCGCACTTGTTACACTCCCCTGTCTACTTCCTGCAGCAACCTTATCCCTTAAATTGTAAACTGACGCAGGCAAATTTGCCTGCAAATTTGTATTTTTTTAGTTCTGATTCATTTTTTTAAAATGCTAATATATTTAAATAAAATTTGGTATAATAATATTTGAAAATAAGGATTACTTTTTTGCATTATTTATTTTTAAATTATAAGAAAAAAAATTTAGATTACTTATAGACCAAAAATATACAATTTTGAAAAAAAATTATAATCAAAAAATATTTTAGTTTATCTATAATAAACTTTTTAAATATTGATTTTAAACCTTTAGTTTTTAATACAACTTTTTAGCTTATATTAAAGATTACAATTTTAATTATTACAAGTTTAGTAATTTATATATAAAAATTAATACTTGTAATAAGAGTAAAAAATTTTTTTAGCTTTGGAAACATATGCAATTTTTTAATTTATATAAATTAAAAATTTTTTAAAAGTTTAACTTAGTCAATGTTTTTAAAATATTAATTTTTAATTATATTTTATTGTTAAAATAATAAAAAAGGTAATACTTTACAACTTTAATTAGTAATACAAAAAGGGTTAAAATGTACAAAAATAATCTTGGGTTACAAGTTGTATTGCGTACGTACATATATTAAAATAGATCGTAAATGCACGCTCAACCTCTGGCCCAAATATATGCGAGACCTCTATAAATGCACTTTTTTTAAATGCACGTTGTTAAAGTTCGTCCCAAGAGCGTGCATTTATGAAGGTTTCACTATATATAATCTTTAATAGTTTAAGTATTTTTCTCCAAGCGCATTAAGTGCATTTTTGTCTGTTATACGTAGTCTATAAAAAAAAACGTACATAGAAGTAAAATACTTAAGCGATCATGTGCATTTGAAGCCAAGCTGTGGTTTGCAGCCTAATGCAAACCAAGAAGGTGCGTATGAGGTTCTATTACTATATCTTTGTGAAATAACAGGCCTACGCATTATTTCGATGCTGAAGTAATGTGTATACTAAAATAATATGCTAAATATAAAGCCAATACTTGCTGGTGCGACTGATACTGTCCTTTTATTTTTTTTAAAACAAGGTCTTAATTATTTGAGATATTTTATTTAACCGTCTTGCTTCTCCACGTTTCAAATCTGAATATCTGTTATGGCTATTTATTAAATATTTACGGGTTTTGGACATCCACGAATGAATATCCAGATTTTACACATTGATAGATTGAATTGTTCGTGCAATTAATATTCACGGATTTGTGTAACCGAATATTCGTTTTTAAATTGAATATTCATTTTTAACCGTGGATCCCACCTCTATCTGGCCAAACCATTTCTTATTTTTTATAGCTTTTGAGGCTTGTGATTTGTTCAGGTTTGCTAGCAAGCATAACTGTTAACATGAATTACACTGATTTTAAGAGTACTGACTTAAAGAGCTAAAAACCAAATATTTCTTTTAATATGGAGAATTTTTGAAGGAGCATATTTATATTCGTTATTAGTATTAAGGATTCAAATCAGATCATATCATCGCATTGTCAAGGACAGGTTTATTAGTAGGAAACTTTTAATTATTGAAGTCGAAAGATAAAAACATATTACCAAAAATCTACAGGTATGGATAATTCTGATGGAATATATCTAATTAATTATTAAGAATTGGACTAAAGTGAATAGATATAAGCGGCCAAGACAACTATGTAGTTCTAAGAGAATTTTTATTCCCCTTGGGAATGCCCTTAGGTATTTTTATTTGTCGATTTTACGAATGTTATTAATACATCGATTTTACTTATAATTACATTTTTTTTATTTTTTTTGATTTTTTTGTTTTTACTTCGAATTACCTTACTATAGAGAGTGCCTTTTTGGTTATCAGGAGGCTAGACCTTGAATGAATTCTCTTTCTCTTTTTGTGAAACTTTGGCTCCACCATTATCAATTTAATATATTTTGAAATTCGATCCTATGCAACGAATTACTAATGGTAAAGGACTCTTTCTCATTCGTGCACTAGAACCAAAGTTCATACACTATATTAATATGTCTCTAACAACAAAAAATATTTTAATCTCATTATCATTATAGTTGTAAAGATTTGGTACCTTATCACACGATTATCTATCACGTTTCTTTTTAGTCAACACCAGTACAGCTTTTTATGCTATTGTGCTCCTGAGCTTTAATTACAACGTAGTTACATTTTTTTACAGGTGATACTAGGATGACTGTGTAGACCTTTTTACATTGGGTGTAATTATCATTTTCGATTGTGCTTGGAAGAAAGGTGTTGTATAACTTATGTATTTGTGCTATTTTTCTACTAATTCTCCTTTTTCTAGTATAATGTGAACCAATCGAGGTAATTCTCAATACAGAATTTTTTTTTGTTCAATGTGTTTAATGTCCACTTTCTCTTTATCAGTATCTGATACGAAAACATGATTTTACGAGGATGCGAGAATTATTGATAATGTCTAAGGTACTCCATTGTCATTGCCTTTGTGTAATTTTTTTCATTGTTTCGAATAATCTCTATTCCAATTTTCAGAGTCAGTATTTAGATAGTTTTAAGACTATTAATTATCAAGAAGTTTATTCAAACACTGTAATCGTTCGGTTAAGAAAGAATTCAGCACAGTAATCAAGAAATCTGGACAGCAAGATAATGCGGCATTCTATCCTCAATAATAAATGTTGAAAATCTGGATATCTACAGAATTGATGTGACGGGGAAGATAAGGTTGGCTTTAAAAGTTATTTGTTATTTTTTTTTATATGGGGGACTTACGTGTTACCAACTACAATTTTTAACTAGTTATTTCTCGGGCTTAGGTGTCTTCAAGCATTTCAATCAATTAATTAAATAATGACCGTGGTAACGCTCAAGCATCACAATCAATGATGATATTTATAGAATTAAATGCTTGAACTACTCTTCCTATTTTTTATAACCTTCGCTATGCCTTCTAAAAAGTCTGATAATAAATTTTTTTACTCAATCAGCTGCCAAAGCTTCAACTTCAGTTGCGCCAGCTTCACCTTTTAATGATTTTACCAATTTAAATTTTGTTGCAATAGTAATAGGATTAATTTATGATGTCTTTAGCGAAACTTGCTTTGCAGAAACAAGAAATAAATTTTTTTTTTAAAAAAAAAAATTTTATAAGCAATTTATAGTAATCCTGCAGCTGCTACTTCACACTGAAAGTGGCATAGGTAATACGAAAACAGTTATTACCATTATCCGTTAAATAGAGAAAAGTATCTGTTCAAAATCCTTCAGTCTTTGCAGACAATTTTTTAAATTTAGATGAACGAAAAACGGACTAGGAATATCCATTGCAATTTGGTTAAATGTTAAAGACGAGTTGTATTAACTACATTAATGATTTGGTTTAAAGCTTCCTTCACTAAAAATCAAATGGCCATTTTTTGATCGGTTAGAAATTTGTTAAGAATTCATAGTTCATTATATTTGATAAAAAATGTAAAATAAAACTTGTGCGACCTTTATCAATGATTTATTCAATTTCCGATCCATGGGGTGAGAGATGCTTGAGAACACCCTTGATTATTTTTTGAAAATGTAAATGAAGAATGGGATAAAAGAGTCCTTGTCATGTCGTCGTATGAAATGACAAATAGCATGTTTATTCCACAGTGTTGAGAAAACATCTCCAATGGACTCTAGGCATTAACCGGCCCTGTGCGGATGGACAAAAATTTCTAAATTACGTTCTTGATGTAGTTTATCCCACTTGCATGTGCATCAAAAAGGTAATTTTTAAACCTTTTGTGCTATGGAGTCTGCAAAATCATGTGAATAGCAAATTTTGTGATACAAGACAGATGAATTGTTTTGCAGGCAAATTTGCCTGCAAAATCATGTGAATTGCAAATTTTGTGATACAAGACAGACGAATTGTTTTACAAGCAAATTTGCCTGCAAAATCATGTGAATTGCAAATTTTGTGATACAAGACAGACGAATTGTTTTGCAGGCAAATTTGCCTGCAAAATCATGTGAATTGCGAGTTTTGTGATACAAGACAGACGAATTGTTTTGCAGGCAAATTTACCTGCAAAATCATGTGAATAGCAAATTTTGTGATACAAGACAGATGAATTGTTTTGCAGGCAAATTTGCCTGCCAAATCATGTGAATTGCAAATTTTATGATACAAGACAGACGAATTGCAAATTTGCCTGCAAAATCATGTGAATTGCGAATTTTGTGATACAAGACAGACGAATTGTTTTGCAGGCAAATTTGCCTGCAAAATCATGTGAATTGCAAAAATTGTTTTGCAGGCTGCAAAATGAATTTTTGCAACAGTACAGAATTCAGGGATAGTATAGTTAGGGTATAGGTTGAGCCTCCTTAAAATAGACCGGAAGTCTAGGTTCTTACCCTAAACCTTCTGACAAATGCAATTGGGTTCAGGATAAGAATCTAAGCACCTGATCTAGGCTAAAATTTTCCATAGATTTGGTAATGTCATACTGTCCTTCCAAGGGACAGCATTTACGTGACTTATTAATTCTCAAAATACCCATAATTAAGTACCGAAGCAATGTTAGATTCTGATTAGTGGATGGGGTAATAGGACAGAAATGAATATTCATATTCAATTTTTATATGTGAGCATATCAGTTAACTACCTAATATCTAACAAGCTTCAGAGATTATCGATCAAAAGTCTTAGATGAGTAAACCAATTGATTTTCCTGGACAACTACGACTAAAAGGAAGACAATATAATCAAGGTAATGTCTTCTTTACGGCAATGATCAACATGAATGCCCCACTTTTCAGTAAATGAAAAAACCTTTAATTCTAAAAATAGACTATTATGGTATTTTTGGAATTACAGGTATTTTAGTCGATTGGGAATGGCTGATAAAATCGACTTAGGTCGCTCTCAAGCGTCAATCTCAATGTGATTAGCAAGTGATCGTAATAGTGCTCAAGCATAATTATATTT
>CAJVPY010003821.1:0-13482 GCA_910591965.1 Dentiscutata erythropus
AAAGGTAAAGTAAAGGTAAAGTAAATATAAAGAAGATAAAAATTAAAGTTGTAAGCAAAATGTAATAGTAAATAAAATAAAAAAAAATAAAGAAAAGTAAAAAGAAAAAGCAAAAAAATAAAGAAAAAAAAAATCAAAATATCCTAGATTGATTGTTTAAAGATAATTATATCATCTAATTATCACTTTAAAACATTCGCTTATTAGCTTTTTTTATCTCTATTATATCTGTTTATACCATCAGCCTATCTGTCTATAATTATTTAGGCCGATTATTTGAAAATATTAATCATTAGGCTTATATTATTTTACAGATTATTGAATATTTTTCATATCATTAAGCCGATATGCAATATATTTCTTAAAATATTCGCATATCAGCTTTTTTTATCTCTATTATATCTGTTTATAGCCATTAGCCTATCAACTAGGCTGATTATTTGAAGATATTAATCATTAGTCTTGTATTATTTTACAGGTTATTGGATATTTTTCTATTACTAAGCTGATACGTAATATATTTTCCAATAATCTTCAGCATATTAGTTTATTTTAATACCCTATCATATCATACTATTCTTTGTAATATTACTATTTTATAGTTATTTAAGCCACAACCTTTCTAATTAGTTATCTATACTTACTTCTAAAAATGTATTAGTTTAGTCTAGTTCTAAAAAAACCATTATTATAGTACTATAAATTACCAGATACAAAACCTGAGTCTCTTAGAGGTGTAGCAACTTAGTGTAGTGGTCTAGTCGTCACTCTCTCCAAGTGGCAGGTCTAGAGTTCGAATCCCATAGACGATGAATTTTGAGTTATAGTTTTTGCATTACAGTTGACAGTTATGATTATCTGTTGGATCTTAGATAAATTTGTAACTTTGGTCACACCATCTAGTAATGGGAGCAATGGCGCAATAAAGCTGATGAACCAAAATAACTAAAAACCCATTTGGGAAGTTCTGAGTTAAGGAATAGCGATGATTTTTGATAGTACTACATGAGAGCTAAATTTGAACCAGGGCCCAAGATCGGAGAACCAAACAACTAGGTCCTAATAGCAGAGGATATATCAGCTAAACTGCCAGGTTTTATTGCACTGGAGGAAAATGACATATGCTCTGAAAATATGTACCAAAAGGAGGACATCCTTCAGACATCTAAAGCCTTAGCAGACCGACCTTTTCAAGTTGCTAGCTAGAAGTAAGAGAGGGACTGATAAAGAATCTAGGTAAGAAGACGGTTTAAATATGGGTACTAGAGTTGTTGTAAACCTTGATAAGAGCAAAAGTAGGTAATAGTTGACTAATTAGAAAGGTTGTAACTTGAAATATAAACCAGGTTATAGCAATATCCTAAAAAATAGCTTAAGATATGAGTTTGGTGATGGTAGCATAACAGATACAAGTTAGTTACAAAGGGTCTAATAGTTAGCATGCATGGGTCAAGCTATGGCATAAAATTACTGAAGTTTGGATGAGACATATGAATAGGACATGTGCTCTAGCAAATAGGCAAGCATGGCCTTCTGTTGATCTAGCAGATAATCTTCTAGCAAGTTAGAGGCCAAAGAGAAGATAAATCAGTGACTAGATGGTTATATATAGACACCTTAAAGCAGCCATGTGATGCTTTAAACATGAATAGGAGGTGTGGTAAGTCTGGGAACTGTAACACTGAAGGAGAGAAACTCAGGATATATATAAAAATATATATAAACTAGGCTGCTATACTACTATATAAATACTTAACTATTCAGACATAATAAAGTAGCTACCATTGAAACCAAAAAAAAAACCCCCTTCGGGTTTCTTATATTTTACTAATTTTAAATTCTATAATAGACTCTAGGTCTAGTATACAGCAAGAGTTTATGTCATTAAGAGAAAAACTTTAATGAGTATGTATATTTTGTATTTATAATAAATAATCCAGATATTTGAAAAAACACATATTTAATTAATATTAATTTTATGATACACATCTGGATATACTACATGGTAGGTCTACTATTATGGAGAATCTTATCTGGTAATTTATAGTATTTATAGTTCCTAGTGTTCAAAGATGACCCATTTTACCAAACCATTTTTCAGCCACAATGCCACAGTGATCGACAAGTAATCGACAAAAATTAGCCAATAGAAATTATAGATTGTGCCACTTGTAACTGCTAAGTACAAACAGACTTTATATAGATTAAAGGTTAACTGCATTGAAAATAAATTTGCCATTCTCAATAGCATATATATATTGTTTTTTGCTTATTGTTTTTATGCAAAGAGATTCTCTTCACTTATTGAGATTGATAATATAGCTACTTTTTCTACATAAAATATCGAGGATTTTAAATTTCCTGTACTATACGTATGCAGCAGGTTACAAGTACTACATATGTACGTAGCAGGTTCCTAATACAAGTACGTACTACATATGTATGTAGCAGGTTCCTGATACAAGTACTACGTATATACGTAGCAGATTTCTAATATGTTCAAGTACTGCATATGTACATACTTACGTACATAATCTAGCGTTAACTCAAAAAATTCTTTAAAAAAAGTTTTTTCTAACATGAACACATTAACACATTAATAGTCCCTATACTTGGTATTAAGATTTTGTAAAAAAACTCAAAGTTTACTTGCAAAGCTAAAATTTAGAAATGCTTTATTTTCGCAAGTGAGTACGACAAAAAATGTCAAACAGAATTCAAGTATAAGTTATAGAAAAACTTTGATTTAAAGAATTTTTCTATATACATACATATTAACCTTACATTATTATATTATCTAGATGTGTTATCGAATATAAAATGCTTGAAAAGAGGGGAAATTCTGTATATAGAAGCTATAGAAAACTTATTTTTTTTAACTTGTATAGGATGACTTCCAATGCTGTTTTTTTTCTTGTTCTAGTGGAATAATATTTAAACTAGAAGTTACACGCCTATGAGGATTTATTTCTTCATATATAACGTCAACCAGATTTATTGCAGCTTTGAATGAATCCAAGGTAACAATATCATGAAGGTGTGTTAGTAAAACATGCGGATTACTATTAAAGTATTTTTGTATTGAGGTTTGTTCAGATTTAATTAGGTCCTGGAGGAATATTAAATTCTCTTGCAATGTATAAAGACTCCTCAAGGTAGACTCAAAGAATTCACTAAATTCTTGCTGCTAAATAGCAGCAGCGTTAAAACTTTTAGCATCAATTAAATTAGATTCAGATTGAATTAATATAGATACAACCGTTTTAGATGATGATATTTCTGTTGAAATATCAATTCCAAGAATATGTCCTATATAATTAAAAACCTCTTTGGATGAAATAGGTGAAGAGCTATTATTATTATCACTTTCATTGTCTGTATTTTCAGTGTTTTCAAAATTTTTAATATTTTCATTGTCATTGTCATCACTAATTTCATTATCATTTTCAGAGCTCTCTAATATTTCAGATTTTTCAGCATACAGATTACGACGAATATTCAGAGCTTCTTGGTAAGTCGGGAAAGTCATTTCAGGCAAATGTGAATATTTATCTTGTCTGCGAAGTTCTTCATATAAAGGGCCGCAGCATGAAGATGCTTGCACATAATTCCTGTTTGAAGAAAGTCAGGGTATTGACAACAAATATCTGTTGGCTGACCATACACACAGGTTGCATAAACAAGCCCTGGTGTAGATTCAGACTCAATTTCAACATATATTTTTTCTGTTGTGTCTTTTACTTTATACCTTACTATTTTATTTGTGTTAAGCAATCTCTTTGCTAATTCATCATATTTAATGCTTGATAATAAATAAGCAATTTGGGGAAACTCTTGCATAAGAGTTTTACGATCCGATGGGTTCATAATATTAAGTTCTTTTCATCGGTCAGCTTTTTCGCGTTCAAGATTTGTAGCAAGAGTTCGCAGTGTCAAAATATTAGATATAACCTCATACACAAGAGCGATACAAAGTATATCAGCTCTAAGTAGATGACGATTTCATTGAAATCTGCTTAATTGATTGTTTTTTAAGCATTCATTCATCCCTTCAAGATGATTGTTTGTAGTAGAAAGCTTTTCAAGTAGAATCCCAAGAACTTTTGCAGCTCTCATCCGTCCTTCAAGGCACCAACTATAAAGAAGATCTCCTGCCCATTGTTTTTTCAAATAATTAAGAAATCTTATTCCACCTTCTAATATTTTTTTTTATTTTCTGTAATGTTTGTATTAATATGATTTTTTAATGATTCTTTTTTTTTTATGATATAGTCACGTACCATTTCTTCACTACCATTCATCAACCAAGTTTCCTACATAACACTTTTTAAATACGTCTTTAGAGTTTGTTGCTGCAGAATTGCATCTTTATTACCACCTTTACCTAATTGTTTATTGATTTCGTTTTTCTAGCATTGACTAATATGAAAATAACAAAGTAATAAAGTGATTTCTGGCCACACATTAGACAATGGCTTCCATTCTTTGACATCAGTATCAGTCATTGTGACAAGAGGATTAAATTTAATTGGAATAGCATTTGGATTTTCTGTAAGTTGACTTTGATTATAATTATTACTAATTTTGTCACGAAATATCGTAAAAAGCCATTCTAAGATCTTACTATCATACCCAGATGCCATTAGTTTATTATGTTGAGGTGGTGTAAAAAGAATAAAGGTAATAGGAACACCTTTATTATTATTATCAATAACCATAATAATGAATAAAAGCAATTTATGTTTGCTAATCCTGAAAGTTATATCAACAAGAATAAGATTCTGATGTCCATATTTCCATACATACTCCTGCTATTCACGGGTACAAATAATGATCTCCAGGTGGTTAGCTTCTTCTATGCGAGGTTTATAATGTATACATGCCTCTTTGAGTTCAGATTGGTTTGCATCTGGTCCAAAGAATTTATCTAGATATTTCGCCAGATTCATGTTTAATATTAACATTCAAATTCTTTCGCAGCATCTGTTTTTTAATATTAGAAACATCCAACGCAGTTAGCAGTGTTTTTGAATTTCCGATTAAAGTATAATTTCCAAATACGTTTTTCACAATTCTTGCATTTTGGGCAAAGATTTCTGATGATTTTACATTAAGGTTTAACAAGATTTCAACACTATTTCTCACATATGGCAAAAGCTTATATAAGGGGTCACGTTGAGGCTAAGAAATTATACATTGTTTAGAATGTTCCAGATAGCCTGCAATACCGCAAATTTCATTATTATGAATAGAAATTGTGACGAATGCAAGACATCCAACATAAGGGTAACGTGCAGCTGAAACTCGAGAAGTTGATGAAACTGCCTTTTCCCGGTAATTTCCACATATGCATTGTTTAATAATCTGTGTTTTTGTTGAATGTCGGGTAGCCCATTTGCATCGCACATCATCAGAGTTGATATCAAGTTCATTTTTCTGAAGAACCTAATTTCGATTTACAATGTGTTTCTCTTTAGATGAATCCTATGTTATTTCAACTATGCCAGGTACATTGTTAGACAACAAATCACTAAGTTTAATTTTATCCTCCTCTTTTAATAGAAGGTGCGAGTTTAATCTTGCCTTTACTCTTGGTTCGTAAGTGCCTTTTTTTTTTATTTCTTTAGAAGTTTTAGTATTTGAAGTCATTTTATAAGCTTGAAAACAGTAAGAGCTAGGATTGACAATAAATTTGAGTAAAAAGGGTATGTATATTTAATGTTCTTAAGTTTGAAAACAGTAAGAGTTATGAGTATCGGCAAATTTGAAAAAGTATGTTCAACGTTTTAAGCTTGAAGTTAGAGATAATGAATTTGAATAAAAAAAGGTATGTTTAACGTTTTTAAGCTAAAAAAGTAGAAGCTGAAGATTATGACAAATTGAGTAAAGAAGATAATATTCAATGCTTTCTTGAAAGTTTATTTGACGATCCTTATGAATGGATTTGTCAACTAAGCTTTATATTTTAATGATTAATTATATTTCGTCAACTAAGCTTCATATTTTAATGATTATAACTGATAAATTATGTATTTTTGGAGTTTTATTTATCTAGCATTATTGTAGTTTTATAATAAATTAAATAAAAGCATCAATTATAGTAATATCTGTTATTGTGATATTATTTATTATATTATTAATATATTTTTATTAATTATATTAATTTGATGTTCAAATCAATACTATAAATCACCGCTACAAGACTTCCACAATAGTAAATCTACTACATATCATACCCGAATATGAATTATGGAATATATATTAACAAACTAGTCTTTTTGCTTCTCTAATTTCAGAGCTATTAGGATATTGAGATGATTAGTTTAGCTTTCGAATTGGTTGTAAACCTTATAAAATAATGTTTTTTCAAGGATCTTTTGATAAAACCATTTTGTTTTATGCAAGGTGATCAGTAAATTAATAAAATTGTAGTCAATTATAAATTATTAAAGCACAATTTTTTTATTATAAAAAATAATAAGCATCTTGCACAAGCTATCGCTATACAATATGTAAACCATACACTAGTATATTTCATGTAACTTCTATATTAATTATGCATTTAAGATCTATATTTAAACTTTATAAAGCTAAATTTTTTTAAGTTTTTTACGAAACCTCAATATGAGATATAGGACTATATATTAAAGTATTTTTTATTTATATACTGTGTTAGAAAAAGAACAAGAAATGTTCATCAAATTTAGTTATATGATTTTACTCTATCTTCGTTTAAATTTAGAAAATTTTATTAAAGTATAAGATAAAAATTAAAAACTAAATTTGGTACGTAGAAAAAAGTAAGTACGTATATACGTACTTAACAGTTACAAGTGTATAGTCTATAATTTCTATTGGCTGATTTTTGTCGATCACTTGTCAATCACTGTGGCATTGTGGCTGAAAAACGGTTCGGTAAAATGGGTCTTCAAAGATAAGCTGGCTTATTATGGCTTGCTGAGGCTTATCACATGATAAATTCAAATTTATCACTAAGCCATATGATAGTTTCAAATATATCATGTAATAAATTTGAGATTATCACATAGCTTGATGATAAATTTGAATTTATCATGTGTTAAGCCGCATTAGGCCACAGCAAGCCATGATAAACCAGCTTATTTTTGAACACTAATAGTTCCAGTCCAGTCTGGTTCTTCAGTAGTGTTTTTAATAAACCTGAGTTCAAAATTCATGAACATGTTCAAAATTTAAAATAAAGAAAAAATTATATAATTGCAAATATAAAAATATCTAATTGCTATTCTGTTTCAAAGGTATTGAAAAGAGCTTTTCTTTGAGAAACTCCAAATTTAAAAATTTTCTATTATAATAAAATTTTTAAATTTCAACTAAAACATTTTTCTTTACTAAGTAAACCTTTTTCAACTTTTAATAAAGGTTGCAAAGAAGTATTTTTGATCAAAATAGTGGTTAAAATATTAAAATCAGCCCAGTAGATTACAAAATATAAGTATTTTTATCTTTACAATTATATACTTCTTTATTTTTATTAAAAATAAGCATATAATTATAAAGATAAAAATACTTATATCATGTAATTTACTAGGCTAATTTTAACAGTTTAATCACCATTTTAATTGCTAGATACTCTTCTACAACCTTTATTAGAAGTTGAAAAAAGATTTATTTAGAAAGAAAAATAGTTTAGTTAAAATTCAAAAATTTTATTATGATATAAAATTTTTAATTTAGAGTTTTTCAAAGAAAAATTTTTCTTTACTAAGTAAACCTCTTTTCAATATCTAAATAAAGTTGTAGAAGAGTGTTTTGAGAACAGAATAGTAGTTAAAATATTAAAATCAGCCTAGTGAATCATGAGATATAAGTATTTTTATATTTGTAATTATATACTTTTTTCTTTATTTTAAACTTTAAACATGTTCATTAGAAATACTATTCTTCAGTCTGATAATAGTTCTTTAATGATTATATTATTCTTAATTTATAAGATTTTATTGACTAAAAATAATATAATTATTTACTGTCAGATATAAACAAATATTACATATATCTAATTAAGAACTTTGATTAAGTAATATAAATATCACATTAATATTTACAGGGACTAGTTTTTGAACTAGTTTTTTAATAGTTCTATGATCCTTAATAGTTCTAGTTTAAGACTAGTCTAAACTAGTTTTTTTTAGAACTAGTACATTTCTACTTATCTCTTGTCTTTGTAATTTTTATAGCAACCTAGTATTTATATTTAGACTTTTTATTTCTGAATTATTTATTAGTCTCTTCTTTACTTCTAGCTAGCAACCCAGAAGAGTTAATCTGTCTAGGCTTTAGATACCTCATAATCTCTCTCTCTTTGGTATATGTTTTTAAAGCATATATTTTTTTTATCTAGTGCATTTAAACTAGTAGCTTAGCTAATATATCTCTTCATTTAAGGATTTGGTTATTTAATTCTCTAATCTCAGTTTCTAGTTTCAAGTTTAGCCTTTTCTGAAGCACTGTTAAAGATCACAACTACCTTTCTACTTGGGGCTCTCCAATTTGTTTTAGTTATTTCAGTCTCCTGTATTTACTATTACACCAAAGCTTCTATTCTAAATAGTGTTATCAAGATTATAAATTTTTAGATCTAACCAATAATTAATAACTGTCAACTATAATATAAACTTATTTTTCAAAATTGTTATCTGTGAGATTCAAAATCTAGACCTGCTACTTAAAAAGTATGACAACTAGATCACAGCACTAAGTTACTATATCTCTTATTATTTTTGCATTATATATATGGAGGTGAGTCAGTAGAAATGTGCAAATTTATTAAATAAATTTGTCACATTTCTACTGACTCACCTCATATATATAATATATTAGTATTATTATATATATAAACTATATAAAAATTTCTAGATTTAATATTAGGTGTTTAATTTTTGTAATAGTTTTACAAGGTTGATCTACAATCTATTTAATATTAATTTTTAAATATTTATATTTACTTTTAAATATAATATTTTTTTTGATGTTAATGGTAAGACCTTGCTCTTATCTTTATTAAATTTAATACAAAAACTAAAAGAAATTTTGATATTTAAATCTAATACTAAGAATAAGAATTCAGACATATATTTAAGTAAACCTAAATACTTATTTGTGGTCTAAACCAACCAAAGTGGCCAAGCCTTATCTAGATTTCAAAAATAGTGAAAATATGAGAAGGTTGTAAAGAGTATTTAATCTAATTAGAATACCATAAGTCAAATTTGGATAAAGAATTAATAGTTATAAAGTTATTAGATAATTAGAACAGAGTCATTGAGAAAATGATGTATGAGATGAGAAGAGGGTAGACTGATGTGTCAACTAAGTTTGAAATCTAGATATACAATATGGAATCCATAATGTTGTATATAATTACTAATTAATATTAAGAAGGAGTTTTATTGCAAAAGTAGTAGCAGTTTTGTTAATGAGATATATTTGCTTAGCAAATTGATAATATCAAGTGGGATAAGACCTGAGAGTGTAAAAAACAAAGAAGGTTTGTATATAAAGTTATGAATTTGAAAGCTATCAAGGTTTGTTATTTTAATATGGAGTTGCTTTGCTTGAAACTGAGAAATCTGAAGCTTATTGTAGTTTTGTATATTTTGTATAGAATCTTGAATAAGATTAAGTAGGCAAATAGAGAAGAGCAGACAGCTTAGTGTAGTGAGGTATTTTCTTGTTAACACAAGTGACATTTATTAAAGACAGATGAGTAATTTTTGTGAAGAATATGAGATGTTGGTAGGTTATCTAAAAGTAAAATAGTTTTGAATAACTTAAATATAGAAGACTGGAACCTATAAGATAAGTTAAAAGTTTTTTGGTTGTTGTTAAGATAAAGCCAAGTGGCTTGCTAGTGAATCTGCAAACAAATTTGAAACTATTTATGAAAGCAGATTTGTGATGATTAGTTAGCAAAGATATATGTATGCCATATTGTTCTAATACAACAACGAATAGGAAATTCAATTGGATAGCCAATAGAGCAGAAAGTAAATGAAAGATTATATATATTATTTGAGTTAAATATTAGAAGTAATACAGTTTGATGATTGTAGGCAAATTGATCTGCAGTGTTATTAAGAATATCATCCTAATGGGTATTGATTTTGTAAAAGATGATATTTATATTATATAATTGAGAAAATTTAAAGAAAGTGTTATAAATAGACTAGTAAGGTATATTAGTAAGATAAGAGATAGTGTTTTGATAAGATATATTATTAAATTTGGAGATGACTGATTGGGAGTCTGTATAGATTTGTATTGTGTAGTTTCAAGAAGCTGTGCAGATAGCAAATACTATTATAATAAGTTTTGCCTTAAAGGAGTATGGCCATAGCTCGATTTTTATTTGAAAATTGTGAAGTATATTTTGATTTTCTACTTGTAACTAACCAATACCCATAGAATATTGGGTATTGCCTATATTAATTATTGAATCATCAATATAGAAGCTAAGATTAGAAGCATTTTGATTATAATTAGCTATTGTTTGAAAAGTTTGTTATACATCACTAGATAAAAAGATGAAAGAGATTTGAGATTGTTTAATAACAAGTTTGAATATAACTAGAGTATAGATAGGGTTGAAAAGTAGAATAGAGTATATAAGGTTCTGGTAGTTGATATGAAAGTTAACTGATTTGTCTAAGTTAATATGGCCAAAAAATTTTGCTGCCAAGTTTATTGAAATAAGGATAGTGTATTTGTTTGAAATAATATTAGAATTAAGTATACAATTAATACAAGGTATAAGAGAGATAGGGAGAAGTGAATAAAGATGTAGTAAATAAGTAAGATTATAGCATTGCTAGTGGGTTATCAAGGTGTATTCAGTGGAAGTAGATTGGCAACAAGCTTTGCTAACAATAAATTAATTGTCAATTTGGAATACTAGCCAGGGTTTAGTGTGCTAATAGAAATAACCAGTACTATAGCTATAGAAGTTAGTTGATAGAAGATTAAGATGTAGATGAATAATGCACTCAAGATGGTTGATTATTAATAGTTAAGTTTTCTAGTATTGTGAGCCAATGAGATATTTTGCCTTTTGGAATTTTATTTAGTTTAGGAGAAATGTGTTGCCATTCTAATAAGCAAGAGTTATTAAATATTGTAAGTTAATCAAGAAAGAGTATATGGTGATATCTAAGTTGTTTCTTAAAAACTGAATATTTAAGATGTGATGCAAGAACTGATTCAAGAAGTTTTGAGCCTTCTTGGATTGTAAAGGGGATAGAAGTGTTAGGATTAGAATTAATTGTCCAATTAATCTGTCTGAAAAGTTGAAGAATTTTAAAATTACAGTAGTAGTATTTTATTAGAGCTATCAATAATAGGATTTGGGTAGGAAAAGATATCAATATAAGATCAAAAATTGTTTTGTAATTGTTAAACACAGATCAGTGTTAAGGTTCCAAGCAAATAGTTATTGTTAAGTTATTTGAAGTAATTAAGTAATATGGTGTGAAGTTGGATATCCTAGATGTTTTTGATATTATAAATTTGAGAATAGAGTAAAGTACTTGTAGAAATAGTACGGGTAAGTTTAGCTTTATGCTTAATAAGACCGATATGTTGTATAAAAATTTTTTTACAAACTTGTGAATTGAGAACTATATTTTGTATATGATATTTAATAGTAGAGATGATAACAATATTAATAATATAGCTAGCTTGAGTGTCTTTAATGCATTTTGAACTAATTGTTTGGATAAGTTAGGAAGATTTAGTAATAATGAGTTGTGTTTGTTTAAACTGTTTGTTGTCTAATGTAAACCAGCTTCTCAAAAATTTGAAAAGCTGGTGTGATAGCTGAGACAATAGTATAAGATTATTGAAAGTTATTTGATTGTGAGAATTGGTTGTAGAATTGGTTGAAAAAACAGATTTACTGGGTTCACTTGTATGTTGGCCATAGTATAAAAAGATTCAACAATAGAAATAATATTAGCTAGCTCTGTTTGGGAGAATGCAACCCATAGAGTATTATCAATATATGCCAAAACAGAGCATATAGTTTGAAGATGATGTGTAGAGAGACTTTTAAGATTAGTAATCTATAAGGTTTGTGTTTGGTAACCAGATATAGTAGAGTAGATATGAGTAATAAGAGGGTTGTAGTATATTTTCCAGAGCAATAGTGTAATTGTTTCACCTTGGTTTATACCATCCTGTACAGAGTATAACGGTGTGAGACTTTTAAATATAATTAGATAATTGCTAAAATAATTTGTTTAAAGTTTTGAAAAAAATTTGGCAAAGCTTCTATTTTTAATAAATATTTTTTAAAAAATTTTAAGTACTATTTTAGCAACTATCTTGTCAAATTTAATAAATTTTATTCTATAAATTTATAAACTTCAAATAAAAAAAACTATCAAATTTGATTAGCTGATTGCTGCATTTTACTAAATTTATCAAAAACAAATTATTTTGCAAATCAACAACTAGCTATTCAAATTTGATAGAATTTTTTTATTTTATTTTTATAAATTTATATAGAGCTCCAATTCATTATCCATTTATCCATTTATCCATGAATATCCAGATATCAAATTTTTAAATGAATAAAATGGATAAATGGATGGATATCCGAATATCCAATGGATTAATGCAAAGAGCAAGTATTAATGCAAGGAGTGCATGTTAATACAGTTAATCTAACGTTTAATATAACAGTTGATGCAAAAAGTATTATTAATATAACAGTTAAGATCTAACGGTTAAGATCTAACGGTTGATTTAACGGTTGATTTAACAGTTGATCTAAAAGACATTATATATATATAATATAACGGTTAAGATCTAATGGTTGATCTAACGGTTAAGATCTAACAGTTGTTCTAACGGTTAAGATCTAACAGTTAAGATCTAACGGTCGATCTAACGGTTGATATAAAGGTATTGTATAATCTAATGGTTAAGATCTAACGGTGAATCTGACGGTTGATGTAAAAGGTATTATATACTGTAATATAACAGTTAAAATCCAACAGTTAAGATCTATTGGATCTAACAGCTGATCTAGCAGTAAATTTAATAGTTTTGCGAATTAAGCTTTTTTTATAATTAAGCGAATCAGTTTTGCGGTCACCTTAAGTAATCAATAATAAAGCTAATCACTTGAAGTCAATTTTAGTCGAACATCTTTATATAATAGTTACTTCAACTATCCAGAATTTTCAGAGTTTTACTTCAATTATTTTTCTGATCTTGCTCATATATTACATTCGCTGATTTTCTACCCAGAATAATTTGGACATGTATTTGATTTTATATTAAATCGAATCAACTAATAGCGATGACTTTTTTAAATTCTATATATATGCGAATCTAATCTGGTGTGGTGACCTTTTTTTCGGCAAATTATATAAAGTCGAGGACTTCACAAGACATTATAAAAATTCGAATCTATGGTAAGTCGGTCACATTTTTCATATTTAT
>CAJVPY010003822.1:0-13481 GCA_910591965.1 Dentiscutata erythropus
ACCGCTAGTAAACGAATTCGCTATATATCGATTACTATCACGATTGTGTGTAATCGGCAGGGGTGATTGGTATCGATTTATAATTACCTGGCTAGTAATTGATATATATTGGTCTATTTTTTTTGCTGATGATAAAGGGAAAAGCTTTGACGGGCTGACAAAGTTTATCTAACTTGTTTACAGGTTGGTGCGACACATTGCATCTGGGCATATATGATGTAGCTGGGTGATATTGGGTTTGCAATTTTTAATTAGATATTATTAGAATTTTTGAAACTTTGTTTTGTAGTCTAATAGTAATATAATTTGTATTTAAGCACTGACAAGACTATCAAAGAATAATATATATATATATATATATATATATATATATTTTGATAAATTTGACAATCTTGCCAACACTTTATTAAAATACAATATTAAACTCATAGGTAAAATATCAATTATGACTCAAATCACCTTAAGCCTATTTAAGTTACAAGTATTTGCTAACCCGGTTGTTTTTAAGTGAATACCTATATTTGATCTGCTATATAAATATTTATTTTCATACCAAAAAACTCTACAAGTGAATTCTTCGATACTTCACTAAATAGTATTTATAGCCTATTAAGACTGCTATCTTTTTTAAACTTTCTTCTCCTAGCTTCGCAAGCAGAAAGATTCATAGTTTCCAACTAACTTATAAAAAAAAAAACTAACACTAAAAAGATAAAGAGAACAATATGAAAGAGGAAAATAAAAAATCTGCCTAGGCAACAAGAAAATAAAAGAAAAAGAAACAAATGAAACAAAAAAAAAAAAGCAAAAAAAAAACAATTTATAAATATACTATTATAGCTCATGCTAGACACAAGTTGTAAAAATTATATACTAAATTTAAAAATTTTGTATATCTCTACTATAAAGCTAAGCTTTATTATTAAAATTTCTTTTAATTTATTATCTAGTCTGGTTAGATGTTAACCAAAGTACCAATTGGTTTGTCACATAGTGTAAATCATTATTGCCAAAACAATCCTATATTTATGTTTTATTTCATCTATCTGAAAATAGAAAGTATAAACAATATTGATTTTTTGAAGAGAGTAAGCTGAAATGTCCAAAATTTTTATAAGAGTAGCAAAAAGATGAAATAAAGAAGAAAACCACTTGTATACAAAATAAAAAAGCATGAGTTTCTTTTACTATAATCAAATAAAGCTACACCGAAGTATGTACAGTACTAAGTTTTGTCAATGAGTAATAAACTTTAAGCTTGTTGGCAAATAATGTATAGGAACTATCTCTAAACAACAAGTGTCATGTTTGTTACTACAGTAAGTAATAAACTCTAAAAAATCAGCAAATAGTATATAAAAACTATCTCTAAACAATAGTTGCTATTCTAAGGTCCTTTTTTGTATGTCTTATATTGTCTAGTATAGCTATTTGTATTTTTTCATAGTAAAAAGTTTTTTGAAAATTTTTGGTAAAAATAATTATTGGAAAGAGTATACTTGATTACTAATATATATTGTAGATTGTATTTAGTATAAAAATATAGTATTAAATTTTTAAATTTAATATACAGTATATATATATATATTTTTATTAAGTATCTGAAGACTTGAGTTTATTGAAGTTAAATATGTATTATATTTAGATTAATTAACCAAATTTGTACAATTGCAATCACAGTATAGAATCTAATCTAACCGGTTATACCCTAATACTTACAATTTAAGTAATTATAAGTTGCTTTATACCCCAACACTCTATTAGATTTTATCTATTATAGCAATGCCTTCTAGTTATACTTTCAAACCTTATCTAGATTAGGCAGCTGATAGTAATATCCTCCAATTTTTCTATATTCTATACATTTTCAAATTAGATTCAGTAATATTATACCTTTAAATCTAAATTAATACTTGGGTGTTACTTAAAGTTGCCTGCTATAATTGTTTTTAACAAGTTGTAATATTACAACCTATATGTTGTAAAAGTTGTAATTAATTACAGTAAACAACTCTAGTGTTACTCCTATATATCTCCTGCTCTTATTAGTTTTATAACTAACTCCAGTATCTGCTTCTTATTTAATATTACAAGTTTGTTCTTAATAAAATCTTCGATTTCCAATTTAGTTAGCTCAGAAGAGTTGGTCTGCTTAAACTTTAAGTATCTAATAGTCTTTCTTCTCTTGATATATACTTTTAGAGCATATGTTCTTTTTTTTTAGTATAACTCTAGCAGCCAGATTGATATAATATACAGTATATTTTATTGTATAATATATTGTATATTAGCTAAAATAGTTAAAAATAATTTTTTTTTTTTTTTGGTGTTAAGATGACTTTTTTAGCTAAGGACTTTTATTAAATAAAAATAGCATTATATAATTACAACAAGTGTATATTAAGCTATACATATACTTTTGATATCTAATTTAAATAGTTCGCTCAAAGTATTAGTACTATGCTAGAGGTTCTATACTAGCTACTATACCTGCACCCCAACTATGTAAAATACTTATTTAAATTCTCTGGTTACAACTGTTAGTTATCTACAATCTAACCAAGATGTAACTTACTATTCAGTAGCAGCTTTTGTAATATCTATAGATTTTGTACCCATCTTAGAACTTACTAATCCCAATATTTGGGCTAGTTTATTTACAAGATAAACTTACAGAGTAGTCTATATTTTTCTACATATATTTTTACCTACATGTTTAGTAACTTCTTTTTAATTAGTATCTGTTGTACTACTATTACTAGGTTTATATTTTAAGCCAACTTTTGGAATACTATCATAATCTGATCTGTATTTTAAGCTACAACCTTTCTAATTAGTTGTTTATTATATACTTTTTGTTTTTGTAAAATTTACAACAATCCTAGTACTTATTTTGAACTATTTTCTTACCTAGATTTTTTATTGGTCTCTTGTTTACTTTTAGCCAGCAATCTAAAAAAGTTGATTTGCTCAGACTTTAGGTGTCTCATAGTTTTTCTAGGACTTCAAAAATCTCTAATACAATCTAGATCTAAGTTTATATAAAGTTTGTATAATTTTAGCCAAATAGATATATAAAATAGAGCAAAATTTAAAATATTACTATATAAAAATGCAATGTTTGATGAATTTCTATACAAAATTTTCTTTTTTGAAAATATATGAGTTGTATCAGAGTTCTTTAAGGTCTTGTCTTTCTTTTCTTGGTCTATACTTTCAGAGTATATATTCTTTTTTTCTGGTGTATTATCTAGCAGTTCAGCTGGTATATCCCCTACTTAAGGATTTGGTCATTCAGTTCTTTGATTTCAGACCCCAGTTTGAATTTAGCTCTATTGTAGTACTGTCAATAATCATTGTTATATTCAACTTAGAACTTGCTAAATAGGGTTTCAGTTATTCTAATTCCTCAGATTTATTGCATCAAAGTTTCTATTACTAGATAGTGTAACTAAGATTACAGATTTGACTCTAGATCCAACTAATAATTAATACTATTAATTATAATATTGATATATTTTTCAAAATTGTTATTTATGAGATTTAAGCTCTTAACCTAGAGAGTGATAACTAAACCACTATACTAAATCACTACATCTCCGATTAAAAATAAAATTTAAACAAATTATACTATATATAAATATAAAAAATTGCTATATTCATTTTTATTTGCTAATGCCACCTTTTAAATATTAAAAAGTGCTTTAAAAAGATATTTTTATTAAGTAAACTCTTTTTTTTTAATCTTAATAAAAGTTATTTATTAGGCTTTTCTGGTTTTAATAATAGTAAAATCATTATATTCAAACTAGTAGTTTCTAAGAAATATATATTTGAAGTTAGTTAACTTATATTTATTTTTTAAAAAAACTATTAATCTGATTTTAATAATTTTACTACTATTAAACCCCAAAAAATTACATCAACTCTTTCCAACAATTATTTGAACCAAAATTTCTCATTAAAAGAAAAAAAACTTTTGTTGGAGAGTCATTGTAGTCTAATGTAATAGTTTGCCTAGAGGTCAACAGTTACTCTGTTTTGGGACTTCTTTATAAGTTGTGTATTCGATATGCAAGCTAAGAGCGTTAATAGACAAGATAACTGGCAGGAGGTGTGCGCCCTTGGATACAAAATCTTGGTGAAGGAACTAGTGTCTTCTTCGTTGACAAAGTTACCTAGGCTGTTTATTCCTAAAGGAGAACATAGAGAAAACAACAAAAGTAGATTTTTTAAGCCATACTCTTTTACTTGATCAAGTAGTTCCTTCTTTACTCCTACCCACCTTCCCATCAGTCTTCCAAAATTTTTTCGAAAAAAGTAAGATTTGGCTTACCCTATCAAAAGATCAATATTGTTTACCTCCAAATTCGGATAGACTGGTAGATAGCAACATGTGTTTAAAAATGGATATGATGTTCAAGTGCTGGAATGGGTTTTAGTCAAAAAAGAAATCCCTGATTGCGGCAGCAAGTGGCTTGAAATATGGGTCTACGGACAGTAGCAGCACCTACTTGAGATACGAATTAGGTTTATAGAAAAATCCGGAGTTGGGTCAGAAAGAAAAATAATGATAAGGTATAGTCTTACAGTAGAGATATACAGATGTTGCTCTTATATATAATTTTATCAACCTGGCATGGGTTATAATAGTGCATCTTCATTTTTTATATATGTTAAGTTTGCCTGTTTTTTTTTTTGCTTTTTTCATCTTTTTCCTTTTATATATAGATAAAGTTTAGGGTTTTGTTCAATTTTTGTTTGTATATACCTTAAATTTTCGGTCTTTTGTAAATTTTGGCATTATTTTTTTCCCTTATACAAACGTAAGAGATTTAATTATTTTGCCAGAATCTAGGTGAAAAAAGTTTTAAAGGAAGATAGTTGATCTTGACAAGATATACAACAACCTGTCCATAATCAAGAGGGGTGCTATTGTCAATATGAAATTTGACGCAAGTGTTGAATCCTGAGTGAGACTAATAGTTGTTATAACGGATCGCATTGGGCATTTTGCTTGGTGAGTTTTTATTAGATTAGAACATTATGCTTTAAAAATGCAAGTACTTTGTACTTTTATTAATGAGCAGTTCTAATAAATAAAGACAAGATTGCTTAAAAAAAAAAAAACTTAAAAAATCTAATAAATAACTTTTATTATTTATTTTTTTTAAACAGTCCTGCCTTTATTTTATTAAGAACTTGTACTGTTATAATAACTTTATCAGATATATTTATATATACTATTCTGTTTTAAATAAAAACCACCCAAGTATAAGCCCAAGTTAATCTGTTATAACAACTATTTGTCTTTTTTAAAATTTTTAACTTGTTAGAAATTTTGTACTGATATATATATAATATATCTCTTGATTACTAACATGTTGTATATTTTGTTAAAACTATTTTTTTTTCTTCTAATTCTTCTTTTTTTTTAAAGGATATAAGACAAAGAAAAATAGAAAAAAAATTTTTTAATAAAAATGACCAAAAAAAAAAAAAAAAAAACATAGATAAACAACTTTTATTAAAATTAAAAAAAGAGTTTCTTAATAACAATATCTTTTTTGAAGTATTTTTTTAAATTTTAGAAGTGGCATTAGCAAAAATAGAGGGTAAAAATAGCAAATTTCTAAATATAGCTAATATAAAATTTTTAGATAAAACAAGCCTGCTAAATGTTTAAAAAATTTTTTTTAAATAAATTATTTAATTAACTAAAATTATATTTATACAGTATTTTTATTATAATATTATAATATATAAAATTATTATAATTTAAAATATGCTATATAAAGTACTGTATATACTGTATATATTAAAACATTAATAAAATTCTAGTTTTAAATAAATTTTAACAAACAAAAAAAAATTATAATTTAAATAAAATTATATATTTTTTTTTATAAAAAACAAATATTGACTACAGTATATAGTAAAAAAATAAATTAAAAACAAATTTGTTAAATTTTTTAAAAATATACTATATCTGATATAGTTTAATTTTTTTTAGTTTAATTAGCTTCTATATTATACGTATACAGCAGTATATAATATATATATACAGTATATATAATATATATACTATATAAATATATATATATATATATTTTATAATTCTTAATAGTAAAACAATAAATTATTATTTGTCTAAAAAGTTTTTTTTTGTTAAATAATTTTTACAAACAGTAACTATATATATAAATATACTAATACATACTAATACATATAAGAAGATTAACATATATTAACCAGTTTAGTATGTCCAACCAATAAATCCCATATCGATACAGAAACCTCGGACCAATGGTCCGAAGTTTATAACTAAAATTGGTCTAAACTTGCGTATGTAATACTTTGCTAAAAATATTAGGGATTATTTAAAAATTATTATTTTATTATCTATATAATATCAATACCTTTGTCTGCTTTTTACAGAACGATAAGCAATTAGATTAATTAGCAAAAAAATTATTTAATGCAAAAGAAGACGATTTACATTTTATATACTAATTATGAACATGTTGTGAAATGTAATATAGTAAGCCAATAAGTTATGCAATCCGAATATTACTTTTTTTTATCTATATCAGAGCAGTCTAGGACATTCGGAATCAAGCATAAATGTATAAATTATTGATACACAAAAGCATCTAATAAAAATAATTTATGATATTGTGTGCACGAGATATTTTTGTTTACGTTACAATTATTAAAACTATTGTCTGGAATATAAATAATAGTAAAAAGATGATTATTAATTTAAAACTAAAGCAGTAAATGATTTATACAGTTTAAAGTATTTTTGTACTGTATATACTTTAGTATTATCCACTTTTGTTCCTCGTTCCTCAGGGTCGTGGAACATGTGGTTCTATCTGTGTTAGTGCCCGTTTTTTTTTAAAGAACAATCCCCAATAAACTGATCCAATTGCTATTTTGTAAAAAAAAGCATAATAACAAGTTCCCCTTTTAGTCATTTTGTTCAACCTAAAAGCACCTTTTTATTCCACGAACAAGATCATGTCTGGTTTTTCCTTGGTCCTATTAAATCCTCCTGTTCCCCCCGTTGACGGCAACTTAACCCAAGTAGAACTCTTACTTTATAGACCTCTTTACCGCCTGCGGAAAATATTTCTCTCTCAGGTTCCCATTTCATTCTCACATTAAGATCACCAAGGAGCTGTGCAGCCTTGAATCTCCATCTCGCCATATTTGTTTGATACAGATTGGCTTTTTTTTTTTTTTTTACATCATTAAAAAAAACATTTACTACATTTGCAACTTTTTCATATTCGCCCTTTTACATTTTACTTTATTTTTTTCTTTAAAAAAGTATTTTTATAAAAATGAATTCAGTTGTGGAAAATTCAATGAAAACTCCGATGGAGCAAGTCGACGAACTAAAGTATTGGCTAGCTACCGCTCCAGTTAATTGGGATTCAGACCAAAATATCCGGCGTTATCTTCTTCCTACTGGCGAATATATTTCATGTGTTCTCTGGAATAGTCTTTATCATATAACAGGTACCGATATAGTTCGGAGTCTGGTATTCCGCTTCCAAGCATTCGGTAGACCAGTAACAAACATCAAAAAGTTCGAAGAAGGTGTTTTTAGTGACTTGCGTAACCTAAAGCCAGGCATGGATGCTTCCCTCGAAGAACCTAAGTCCGAATTTCTCGAAATGTTATACAAAAATAACTGTATAAGAACTCAAAAGAAGCAAAAAGTGTTCTATTGGTTTTCTGTACCACACGACCGCCTGTTCTTGGATGCTTTAGAACGTGATTTGAAACGTGAAAAAATGGGGATAGAACCTACCACCGTTGCTAGAACTGAACCTGCCCTTTCGTTCTCATTTGATTCGACACAATCGCTTTATGACCAATTTACCAAAGGAATGTCACCTGGTTCATCCGCACCGCCATCGCCACAACTTCGAAGTCTTATGTTTGATCCTTCCTTAACTCCGATGGCTCCCGCAATGATTCCTATTAAAACCGATGATCCTTCGGGCGTTTTATATCCTCTTGATCAAGAGGCAATGGGTAATACTGCATCTGCTCAACCTTCCTTAGGCACATTTGCATTGTTCCAGCCAATGTCTCAGTGTGAACCTTTAGTAAAACAGCAAATATATCCATCTCCAGAACTTGGTTACTGTTCTATGGATGAAATTCAAAAAGGTCATTTTGAAGCGGGCTCGCCTACTGAGTATTTTGTTTCAGGATCACCTTGGAGTAATTCACCATTAGATGATCAATATATTGATGCTAGACACCCATCACCTGATCATTCTGATGGACATGTGTCTAACTTATCTCAAGCGATTGTGCCTTCATCAACATATAGCAATTCTAACATGGCCGCTGCCGCCGCTAATCTCTTTGGAATGTTTTCAATTTTCGAGGGTACCCCAACATATAAGCAAAGGAGAAGAAGAGCAAATTCATGCACAAATATAAATGTGAACAATTCTCCTCCACGATCTAATACTACTCCTTACCCTCTCAAGACCTATACATGCCCACTTCCAACATGCGGTCGTCTATTTAAACGCCTTGAACACTTGAAGCGTCATGTCCGTACGCATACAATGGAAAGACCTTATTCCTGCCAAGTTTGCGGCAAGAGGTTCTCTAGGTCTGATAATTTAGCACAACATCGCAAGACCCATGAGCGTAGTCTCAGTAATTCTCCACCCCCTTCTGATGACGGTTCCTGTAACTCTGACCTTAGTTATGAAGAAGGTATTGTCAATGACTGCTATACTTATGACAATTCAGAAATGACACAGCAACATTGTATCCCTGATGGCCTCGCTGTATACACTGTAGAACATTCAAACTTCCCGATCTTCAATATGCCATACTTGGAAGGAAATCCTACAAACGGAATACTTGCTTAATGCTTTCCGTTTGAGGATTTTTATTTCTTGGTGTATCTATATGCGGGAACCGATGAGATTTTTATTAACTTTGGGTGGAAAAAGGATGGCTTTATTATCATTAGTCACTATTAATAATGGACATTTTCTTGGGTTAAAATTTTTTTTTTCTTTTCATTTTAATTACGTACTGGTACGTTATTTCCCCTTTTTTTTCATTTATTAATATTACTTATTCCATTATTGTCTTGTAAAGTTTCGCAACGGGAACGACTAGAAAATGACCGTTCTATTTGTTAATGACCATCTTATGACCAGATTGCTGGCATATTTACTAAGGAGGACCTTGGGCCCATTTCATTTTTTAATTCAACAATGTACCAAGGGAAATTCCTGGTTCGTTCCTTTTCTTCGTACCTGTATTATTTTCTATCTATCCGCAAAATTTTTTATCGCGAACCAATTTTCTTAAAAGTACTTTATTTCTCACTTAATACACTCATTAATTTACCCCGTCGTGTTTCTTTTGCATGACTTGTAATATATTTTTATTTTGTATAGTATTCTGGTAATTGCTATACAATCTTAAATAATACATTTGTTTTTTTTTTGATTGGAAGTTTTTGGGATATATGGATGTTAGGGTTTAATCTCCCTTATGTTCGTTCCTTCCTTCCATCAATCACACATTTGTCGAAAATTAATACCTATAACCCCACTAAATAACGTTTAGTTTACGTCTAAAATCTTCTTTTTTTGAATTTGGAAGGAATGTGGAATATCCTCACGAGATCGTCCGTCATAACACTTGGAAGACAAAGGATATTCTAATGCACAATTTTTACCAAATCAAAAAAAGCAAAAAATATAACAAAAATTTATATATGTTTTTCTTTTAAAAAAAATAAATAAGAATTACCCACAAGACTACAAGCAAAACATATTATTTGTTTTGTGTTTGTTCTTTTTTTTGTGTTTCCCTTGAATTAATGTGTAATTGTCAGATAAATATATTTTATAATTATTTGTTATCACAGGGAAACGAGGAATGCCTGCACAAAAAAAAGAACTATTTCTATAATCATTAATGAGCCCTTTTGTTTATATGATTATTTTTATGGTATATATAGCTAAAACAAAAAAAAATACAAAAAAAAAAAAAAAAAATACAAAAAAATTTAAGTAAAAAAAATTTTATCATATAATTTTTTTATATGTTCTTTAAATAAGAAAGATCTGTTTTTTTATTAATGATTTATTACATGGGGTTATAGTTCGTCAAGAGACAGAAGTTTTGGAAGTTGGGAGGATAAATGAGGGATTAAGATGTCGATCACCTTAATGTCTAATTACCCTTTGCAATCAAAAAAAATAAAATAAATAAATAAAAAAAAATAAAAAAACCAAAAATTTTTGTTTTTTCATTTTTGAAAATGATCGAAAACGATCAAGGGTGTTTGTCGAATACAGGATCATGTGATTGGTCGTTCAAGTTATCGTCAAATTGTAAAAATAAACTCTATCTATCCCGTCCCACACTAAATGAAAAATTCAATGCTTATAAACGATTCTAACAGTGCTAATAGTGTTGATCAAGATGCTGAGCAAGAAGAGAAGGTTGGTCAATATAAATAAGTTGCCTTTTTACAATCTTTGAAATATTAGGTCAACCTTATTCTATTCTCAGCACTTTCGTAAAGTGCTCAATACCTTTGCACTGTACAAATCATACGCACTATCCGCGAATAATCGTCGTCGAACAGACTATTATGCCTTATCGGAACGCCATAGAGCATTAATACCAAGTTATTTAGAAATCTTGAATAAGGTCGACCAGGCAATCATAAAAAATCATCTTGTTTTGAAGCAAATATTAGCTGATAGCCGATTATTTACGAGAGATGACAAAGTATAAATATAAATAATTCTTTAATATATTTATCATTTCAAATTATTTAAAATGACCGAGTTTTGCTCGTTTTGTCGCGTCGATCTTTGGAAAATTTGTATATTGAAACATTCGACTATCGGTTAGGATAGCTTCCATCCCAATTTCCAATATGAGAAGGATTCCTCCACACATTCCCAAATAACAGAATTCGACATGGATAAATTAAGAAGTACAATCAAACAATTTGTAAGAGAATGGGCCGCGGAAGTAAGATAATCATTTTCTGTTAATCATTTTTCGTTAAATATACGTGTAAAAAAAAAAGAATTGTATTTTTTAAAACTGCTTCTAATACTCTGATTTAATAGGGTCAAGAAGAACGGGATGCGGCCTATAAACCCTTACTTGAGGCGTTAATCGAATTTTTTAAAGATGTTCCAGTTGAAGAAAGGTATGACTGACCTTATAAGTTAAATCTATAAATCATATTCGAAACTTATAATAAAGTTGAACAAACAGGTCTTCAATTCGTGTGTTAGTACCTGGTGCTGGACTAGGAAGATTGGCTTTTGATGTCGTAAAACAAGGTATTGTTTGAATTTGTTCAAAACCTGTGAATATTCCTGATGGATTAAAAAATTTGTCACTCACTAATGTAATTGGTTTTTGCCAAGTGTCTCTTTTATGCTGTTATAGGCTTCAGTTGTCAAGGTACTTAAAAGTTATTTATTTACTGTATCGTTATTATATTACCGTAAAGTAATTTTTGATCTACGATCTATTAGGAAATGAATTTTCATTTTACATGGTATGTCTTACTTTTCACTAACAAAAGTAGGCACAAAAAGCTAATTGGTCGAATAAAAACTATCTCAGTTATTGGCATCACACTTTATTTTAAACAGGTAAACCAATGCATCTTATATACAGTCAGACCTCTCTAAATGCATGTCGTCGGGACCAGCTCTAGCACGTGCATTTAGAGAGGTAAAAATCTATAGATGCAATATTAGTTGGGTCCAAAAGAAGACGTGCATTTAGAGAGGTGCTGCATTTAGGGAGGGTGCATTTAGGGGGGTCTGACTGTAATTTATATATTTGGATGATGAATGAAGAACATTATTATATTTTACAGAATTGAGAGAATTCATCAATATGAAATATACCCTTTTGTTCATTCATTCTCCAACATCGTATCATCTGAAGATCAATTACGACCTATATACATACCTGATGTATTACCAAGTAGTATACCTTCTGGTGTAAGTTTTTCGATGGTAGCGGGTGATTTTGTTGAAGTTTATGGTGATGAACAGTACAACGGTGTGAATTTATTTATTTCGTTTATATTAATATTAATAACACGGTCAAACTGATATATTAACGAGTTTGGGTGAAGATTACATCCAAGTATTTGTTACTTTATCCAATTTGTTTAAGAAACTCTAAATATGTTATTATAGTCAGCTTTACCGTAATTAATCTTATTTATTTACTGGCAAATTTTAATGTTATCAATAATTCACCAACAGATCAATGGGATTGTATAGTGACTTGCTTCTTCATCGATACAGCAAAGAATATTTTAGAGTACATTGAAATATTTCATCGTATTCTTAGACCCGGTGGTCTTTGGATCAATTTAGGTTTAATTGCTAATTCTTCTTTTTGATTCATTTAATTCAATGCAATAAGTCATAATTCTGCTCACTTTGACTTATAACTGAACTTTCTAGGCCCATTGTTGTATCACTACGAAAATTCTCCTGATGAAATGTCAATTGAACTAAGCTTGGAGCAGGTGAAAGCCGTAGTAAAAGATTTCGGTTTCCAGCTCTTAGTAAGTCCTATCAGCATATTTCATTATCATAAAATTTTTCATAAATATTTACTTTTTATTATTAAACAAGACCGAAAAAACAATACATACGACATATACTTCTAACCCAAAAGGAATGTTGAAATATTTATATGAATGTGCCTTTTGGACATGTGTAAAGCAATAGAGGTAATTTTGATTGATAAAATTCATTTAGTTCGAAAAAACATTTATATATTAAAAAAATTTTTTTGTGTATATATAATTAAAAAAAATACTATTAATGAGTTAAGTATTTTGGCAGATACATAAAACAATTTCAAGTTTGATTTTTATCATTATAAGTTTAGGTACGTTTGTTCTCTTGTAACAATTATAGAGAATTAATAGGCTTTTTGATTGTTAAAATGCAAAAAAAAAAATTCTATATACTTTAAAGTGTATATGCATATTCTTAGTTATATATTAAAATATTTATTTTGTTGGATATTATATATATTGGCTATAAATTAAAATATGCATAATTTTTGGATATTATACTTTTGTTTATAAATAACTTGTTAAAAACAAATTTATTTGCATTTATTAATTTAAAGTTTTGATTAATTAATATTGATTTAATTAAATAAAAAGATATAGTTAAGTATATATATACGTATATGATTAAAAAAATAAAAACTATAAAGTAAATAATTTATAAATAAAATTAAACTAGGATTAAATATAAAAAATTAAATATAAGAAAGATTTTTTTTTTTAAACAAGCAATAGTCTGTTTTTTCATAGTATTAATAAAATAAAATAAATTTTTTTTTTTTTTTTTTTTTTGTAAATTGCTTATACGCTGTAAATCTTTATTAGTTAATATGGAACATATTACAAT
>CAJVPY010003823.1:0-13476 GCA_910591965.1 Dentiscutata erythropus
TAGTAAGTATATAGCTAAAATTAATATTCAAAATTTTATTAAAAAATTTAAATGTTAAAAAAATTAGTAAAAATCTTCGCAGGCAAATTTGTCTGCATTACAATTTAAGGGATAATAATACTAGTATCTATAGGCTGAATTCTCAAGGTTGTATTTGGGGCAAAAAGAGAATATTAGTAAATCAAAAAATAATACCATTAATAATATAGCTAGGGCAGTTATCTAAGAGCAAAAGTACATATTGGCCCTAATACTTAAGACCAACTTGGCAATCAAATTTAAAGATCCATTTATAAAAAAGAGATATAATTATCTAGACTTTAGTACTATTCCTGTACTTTATAGACAAATTACTAATTCTGATATTTTTAAAGCAGCGTGGCTTTTAATACTTTTCAATTACAAGAAAATCTATTTTGAAAGAACCATCAGTATTTGAACACAATACAATTGAGAAGCATTCCTTATTTTTTTATATTCAGAAAGTTGTTGAGTTGCCAATATATGGTCAGGTTTCAACCTAAAGATAAATTTTAATAATACTTAGTAATGCAATAAAAAAAAACAAATATATAATTTGCTTAAATTCAATTTTAATCTAAAAGATAACTTATACACTAAGTAGAATTTAGCATAATGCTATTAAAACATAGTGCTCGGTTACCCAAGCACTATGTTTTAACGGCATTATGTCTAGCACTTGCTAAACCCTACTAATAAAAGATTTATACTGATAGAAAAGCCCTGGTTTCATCCACATTGTAGATTCTTTCAGAAGAATAATTTGCACACCTATCTTTTATTGATAGCATAATGTTGTTAATTGCCACTATATCAACGAATGCAGCTTCTTCTTGAAGCTGATGTAGACAAATGCCATTTTGATTTTTAAATTTATAGAGCCAGCCAAAAAAAAAAATTTAGTACTTTTTGAAGATTTTTCAAACCATTAGCAAGTGACTTTGCTTTTTCAACAAGTAAAGCATTAGTTAAAACTGTTCGATACTGATAAATCAGCATGAACTTCTTGAGAGCAAGATCTAGTTCTGAATAGGTAACAGTTCTGTGATGTTTTGTTTTAGAATTACTAGGTTTATTATCTATTCGTTTCTTTAAAATATGTGAAATTATATTTTTATTGACTTTAAGACTTTACTTTTCTTCAATCCAATTAACATAATGTAATCAAGGTTGTTTATTGCTACAAGTATAGATGCAAAGCTTATGTCTTTGTAAATCAGTAAAAGTCATTCTTTTGGGCATTTTTTCAAACAAAAAAAAAAAGTTAATCAAGCATAGGATAAGTTTTTTAAAGTTTTTTTATAACTCTAACACAAGTTTAAAGAATGCAAATTTAATTTTTAATTTTTTTTTCTTATAGTCTTATAGTGTGTTATTTTACAAATAAAGCATAGACATTTTATTTAGTTTGATATTAATTTGATATATGAACAAAAAAAATTTTTAATATATTTAAATCAGGTAAGTTCAAAGAAAAACTATTGGATTTATTAGGTTATGCTTTATTAGAGACAGACTTTTTTTATTTTTGTAAAGTTATCATGAGGAGTTGATAATAAATAAGGTTCACATTTCATGAGATGTTTGTGAACAATAAAATAAAATATGAGGGCTTTTTTTTTTAAGATTTGACATAAGATTTTAATTTAAGTTTTGACTCAAACCCAGAATTGAACTGAAATTGAAATAGAGTAGAATATTTAATTTTTAAGTTGTATTGATATAATTAATGCCTATATTGATAAGCAATGGTATGAATTAGATATGTTAGTATTAACTATCTAAATCAATATTTAGAATAATTTGTAATTAGCACATTAATAGGCTAAAATTAGACATAAATAAACTCACTTACTAGCGACAGCAAGTTTTTAAAAGTTTCTTGTATTGTGAATTATATCTATACTTGTTTTTTTCTAATTTTTACAAACTATTGTTCAAAGTAGTAAAATGGTATGATGTAAAGAAATGATAGTGTCACAGTAAATAAAAAAATTAAACTCATAATCTTGTGTTGTATGATGCTGCACTATTTTGCGTACACTCTTGTCTTCTAAAAATAGAATGTTCAATTAATATTTGTAATATTTGCATTACCAGATTTGGTAAAAGATTCTATTTTAAAATATTGGTCATATATCTGGACTTTGATTTTAATTGGCTATCTAAATTAATTCTATAAGTGTATACCCCTCTAAGTGCATACCTATGCCTAGTCTCTAGGGTATGCATTTAGAGGGTGTGACTGTATTTATATATTTTTAATATAAAGCTATATCTTAATATTTAATTTATTTTTCTAACTATATGGCCAGTTTTAGATAACTTGTTTAGATTGTAACTTTATTATATAGTGTAGCAATATGTTTACCAAAAATACATAGTTGCAATTTATTATATTGTTATTCAAAAATAAAAGGAGTAAACAATACTAATCTTTTAACAAAGATAAGCTGTTTTGTCTATTTTTTTGAAAATTTTAGTAAAAATACAAGTGGTAATAACTTTTCTTAAAAGAAAGTATTTTTTTTTGTAAAAATAATAAAAAATACAAAGCTATATATATTGCTAGCTTTTAAATTAGTAGATAATAAACCCTAAACTTGTTCTAAATAACAAGTAGCAACTTTATAGTAAGTAATAAACTCTAAGTTTATTAGCAGATAATGTATAAGAACTACCTCTAAATAACATGTTTTTTTGCTATTTGACTATAGTTTATTATTATTTTATTAAAAAGTTTAATTGTGAATTTTGGTACAAAGAATTATCAAAAGGAGTTTTTTTGGCAAAAAATTATACAAATATTAATTTAGTTTGCAAATCTATATATATAAAATTTATAAAAACAAAAATTACTTAATATTAAAATTAGAGTTAGAGCTAGAGATTAGAGTTAAAAAGTATTTTATACTAAAATTTTTTTTTTTGGTATTATGGTGATCTCTTTGGCCTGAAGACTTTTTATTAAAGTTTTATAATATAATTACAACAAGCTACACATACATTTTTGGTATTTAATTTAAGTGGTCTGTCTAAGCCGTTAGTGCTATACTAAGGGTTCTACACTATCTGCTATACCTGCATCTAACTACAGAGGTTATCCTTTAAACTATTTAGTTCTAATTACTACTGTTATCCTCTAACCTATAAATATTACTTACTATTCATATACTGAATTTTGCTTTTACCTAATTTGGATTTTGCATTCTATCTTAAGACTTACTAACTTAAGCTAGTCTATTCTCAAAGTAAACCTAACAGAGTGGTACATGTTTTACACATGTATTTACCTGCATGTTTTTATAACTTCTTTTTAATTAGTACATATTAACCTGCTATTCCATATGTGTATTTCATACTACCTTTTGGGGTGCTGCTATTCTATGGACATTTTTCAAACACCACTTTCCTAATTAGGTGTCTATTACATACTCACTACCCTTATTCAGTTTATAACAACTTTGATACTCACATTTGAACTATCTTTTTACTCAGATTCTTTATTGATCCCTCCCTTACTTCCAGCCAGCAACCCAAAAGAGTCAGTTTGCCCAGGCTTTAGGTGCTTAAAGGATGCCATCTCCTTGGTTTATACTTTTGGAGCATATATTTTTTTCTCTAGTACAACAACTCATTAGTTTGGCTAGTGTGTTTTCTACCATTTTAGAACCTAGTTGCTCAGTTTTCTAATCTTGGTCTCTGATCCAAATTCAGCCATTTTGTAGTACTATTGAAGATTATTTTATACTAAAATTTTAAAAATATATAATACAAAAAAAATTAAAAACTTAAAAAACATACAAATATATATAGTAAAGTATCTGTAAGTTAGAAAAAAGCTATAAGTTGATAACTATTATTTAGAGATAATTTTTATATACTATTTGTTAATAGTCTCAGAGTTTATTATTTATTGCAAAAACACAGTACTTGTTGTTTAAAAATAGTTCTTATAAACTATTTGCTAACAAGTTTAAAGTTTATTACTTATTGAAAGAAAGTACTATATATTCATTCTTTAGAAAAGAAGTCTACTAGTTGTTATTATTTTTAATAAAAAAGAATATACACTTTTTAAAAATTTTTTAAATAATACTACTTTCTTGTATTCTATTACTGCTTTTACAATTTTTTTTAACAAAAGTAGACAAAATGGCTCATCTTTTCAAAAAATTAGTATTGTTTATACTTGCCTAATTCAGATAAACTTAGTATTATACAATTATGTATTTATTTTGTTTAGGCTACTCCAATTTAATTTTCTGTTTAACATAACATAAAAGTAGTAAAAGAAGGATATTAAAAAAACACAAAAGTAAAAACACAGTAATTCTATTGGCTGTAAAAATGCAAAAAAGTTCATACTGCAATTTGATTAGTTAATATTATGTGTTTTTATTATATAAAATTTTAAAAATTAGAAGAGAAGTTATATTAAACAGAGAATCAAGAATTAGTACTCTAGTTAAAAGATACCTAATATAGTCACATATACTAGAAAAAAAATTTACCAATAAAGCAAAGCTTTATGACAAAAATATATTAAATAGTTGCAATTAATATATAATTTTTTTAGTCTTGTACAGGTTATAATAGTGTATTTTTTAATAAAACCTCTATATAGTTACAAAATTTTATTTTTAATATACCTATATAACTATATAATATTAGTTATACCTCTATATAATTTCTAGTTTGTATCCCAAAGGTGTGATTATAGAGAGGTTAAACTGTATTTAATAAAAAAATTAGCCAATAAAATTAATTTAACTTAGCTATATATACAATTTTAACAACTAAAATATTACAAAATATTATAGCAAAAAATTTGGTATTTATACAGTACTGTAAATATTTTTATTGTATTTTTAATTTAAACAACTTTATTTAATATAATATAATCTTTAAATTTTATAAAACTACATTATTAATATCATGTGATTTAGTACTATAATTAAAAAAAATTTATCGATTTGTTATATAGTAATTAACATAATTAATATATCACGAGTTGATACAAACATACAATATTTATTTATAAAATAAAATAAAATTATATGTATAAAAATAAATAAATAAATAAAAAACATTTGGATCTCGATAATCGTTAGACGTTAAATTTTGTCTTTTTACGTATTATCTTAAAAAGACATGTTTAAAATTCGTTTCATTATTTGAGAAATCATGTGTTAGAAACAAGCATCTATGCAATTAATTGGATAGCAAAATGCATTTCTAATTTGTAATATTTTTAGTGCAACGTTGCTAACTCTGCAAAAATGACCCAAATATAATAACATTATGCATCACAATACAAAGAAACTCGCACAGCTGACGACCTTATAAACATTAATTATTATACTATAACCTTTTTAGTTCTTAATATTATCTTGTGGGCACTAAAGGCAATGGAAAATCTTTCCTAGTACGAGATATTACAGTCTTACTGAGAATGAGTGTAACACATATAGCATAATTTTAAAGATTATCTTTGTTCATTTTTGGTTAGTCACATGCGACATCATTAAAATGAGAAAACATAACAATGAGTACGTACGCGATATGTAATACCAAATCAATAGTCTCATTCAACGAGAATAAAAATATTCTCCATTGATTTTTATTTTGGAAATGATAATTAACCTTATGTCAGTCATTCTACTGATGAGTATTCTATTCGGTGTATTTTCAATAGATTTATCGTTATGTAATATTGTTGTACAAAATCCTATTTTCAAGATCTCTTGCGTACAAAAATTACAATGATATAAGAGATAAAAAAAAAAAAGGGAAATTATATTCCTATCGAGGTAAAATTGGTAAATAAACCGCTTATTAAATTATCCTTAGATATTTTATAGGTTTTTGTGTTATTTGGAAAAAAACAAATAGTAATGCAAGAACGGTATTTCGAAAAAAAGCCTACTCTATCTTAATCACAACTACTAATCTCTTTTTTCATTAGTTTGATATTTCTCAGTTTAAAGGTAAAAAAATTTAACAAGTTATTATTGAAAAAATATATGTTAGTAAAAGTCATTAAAAAACTAAATTTGTCGTATTTAAAAGTGGTTAAAAAATTAAACGAATAATACGACTCTTATACGTATATTATTAAAGCGTGAGTATTTTAGTCTTGAACTTTTTGAAATGAATTGGATTATGAATATTTTGATATTTTGCTAATAAATAAAAGCTAAATAATCCGCATATGTGTACATACCGTATTATTAGAACTTAGTATTTTAAATCTAACGCTCACTATGGGCCCGATAGTGATAGACCGAAATTCAAACCAATTCTATAAATTTGGTCAAATCAGTGTTAATTTCATAATTTTATTATCGTTATATCGATATCGATATGTATTAACGGCAATAAACTTTAGTTTATTGGTTATTTATTCCATCAGTCTATAGTACCTATATACTATACTTTAATAACCTAAAGTCATAAAAAAGTCACCAAAAGCATATAGTTGAGAATTTTAATGTTTTAGAAAAATTGGTTACCCAATTTTTCATCTTGTAGTGTAGAAATGTTTTTTTTTTTTACAAACATAATCTTAATTTCGAATTCACTTAAATGCTTACAATGATGTATTAACGTTAAAATGATTCAAACCTCTAAAAAAAAAAAACCTCTATTATAGATGGGTCACGTGTTTATGAACACTTCTATATTATTGGATTTCCCACAAAATTTTTCCTCCACGTGATTTTTCTTCGTTCAAAGATAATTAAGAAACTAAAGGTATTCTTATAAAAATTGTCTCAGGAAATAACTTAAAACAAAATATCTTAAACCCTGATTAATCAATCATATTTTAAGCTACTCCCAGTCTAGGATAAAATTGTAGACCCTCGATCTACGTTAAGGGTCCTCTTTTCGTTTTTTTTTCAAAAAGTTTATTTTTGGCAACTCTCGTTTTCTTTTCTTTTATATCTGCTTGTATGGGTTTAACATTCCTTGGCCTTCTTTCTTTCTTCTTGATTATTTTATCCTTGAGGATTCTCGGGTTTCTTTCCCTTTTTTCGACTGATTCATTACTAAGACGTCTCTTCTTCCTTTCTCTCGTTTCCATTAATTCTTTATTTGAAATCTTCGTTTCAATTCTTTTAACTATATTAACTTTTGTCTTTTTTCCTTTTTTATCTAATGGTTCTTCAACACGTCTCTTCTTTTTTTCTTTCTTTTCTTGTTCTTTATTATTTGTTTCGACCGATTTACTTTTCAAAAGTCTCGTGGCCGTCGTTCTTTCAATATTTGATAATTCTATGTCAACAAGTTTAACCCATTCATCGCAGGTACCTTCTATTTGATAATCAATTAACCCATTCCATTCTTTAGTAACTACATCTGTAGCATTCACTAAAATCACATAACCTTCACGATCATGGACAGCTCTAGCAAAGTCTTTTATAAGAGCTTTTACACCAGGAATTCTTAATGATGTTCCCATTATTACCAAACAATCCGCTTTATCCTGATCTTGTGCGGCAATTTGACATATTTCTAATCCCTTAGGATGTGAATCACCGTAAAGAATTACTGTAGGTTTCAATTGTCCAATAGTATGTGGTCGTCTACCTTGTTCGATTCTAGCGTCCTCTATATTTTAAATTATGAATAATTAATAATTAATCAACTTTTTCGCCAAAATCCACGTTTATTTATCAATTTAAAATATAATTGATAAAAGAAAATTTTTAAACCAAATTATTATATTAAAAGTTCGTTTCTTTCGCGTTTTTTCGTGATATTTACCTCTCTTTTCACATCCGGGACAATTTGGCGCCTCACCTTGCTTAAAAACGTCACAATACTGCGTTACAAAAGAATAATTATTTGTACAAGCGCTACATCGTAATTTCGACATAGTTCCGTGTAATTGAACTACTTGAGCTTGACAATGTTTAACTCTTTCAAGTTGCCAATCCACTTCTAATCCAACTAATTCTTCGAGATTATCTATATTTTGTGTATATACTCTTTTTAATTTCTTCATATCAGCTAATTTTTTTATAAAAAAATGAGTGGCTGTAGGTGTAGCATTTACAATCAACTCTTTTAAAACGCCCATAAAAAGATAAAATGCTTTAATAGATTCGTGAGTTCTAAGTAAGCCAGCGTCAAATAAATCTTTGCCTGAACGAAAAGTACCCGGATATTGAGTTCTTATCATGCTATAGAGACCGTCTGAACTACTAAAATCCTATTGGTAATAAAAATTATAAGGAAAAAAAGGGGAAATATAGTTTAAAAATTAAGCCTATTACCACTAAAGGTTAAGGCTAACTAACTTAACTAACGAAAAACGCGTTGAAAATCCCGAGAAGAAATTTAATTTCATCTAAATTAGTCAAGGGTTACTTACAGGTATTCCACCACTACAGGAAATACCGGCACCCGTAATTATAATACACCGTTTAGCGCGTGCGACGTGTCTAGCTACTTCACGAAGTAGAGGAGTACTTTTCTCAGACCTAAGATTTAATTTGACTACCTCCATTAAAATTTAAAATGAGCAAGGAATAAAAAAATTTTTTTGTTTTGGTAGTCGTTCGGGAAGGATAACGCTTTCTCTCGGGGGTAAAAAGGAGACGAACCAATTACCAAATTTATTGGTATGTAGTATATATTTGATTTATTGATTTAAAATAAATGAAATTATTTAGTAGGTCAATGAACCCCCGAAACACAAAAATCGTGTGTAAAATCTGGGAATAGCAATTCCAAAGTAATACGGACTATGAAGGAGCGACGATTTTTTTATTCAATGCAGACTTGTTAAATGGGTAGGAGCAATCAGTAGTTTTAGATTTTCAGTTATTTTATGATTTATAGTCACACACAGTCAACATTATGACATACATGTAATTTATGAGTTATACAACTCATTCTTAAAGATTTCTAAAATTTCCTTTTCATAATCTAATGATCTTCAAAGCACACCCATTCAATTATTAGAAATCTTTTTAACAACAACCAAATTTCAATAATGCTTGGGAGAAAGTCATTTCCAAATAAGAATGAAGGCTTATGGGAATGCACATATGTTTCCGTGTAACTTATTATAAATGCCTATTGGCTATAAGAAAAAAATGCCCATGCTATAACAGTCTGTTTATATGTATTATTGATTAATAGATAGTACAAGGTGCAGAAAGTAAATGACACACATAACTTTTTTTTTTTTATTTTGCTTCAGAAAAAAAAAAAAATTAAAAATAAAAAAAAAATTGTGTGACATTTTAATGCAACATTAGATCAAGCAAAGGTAGCACCTCCAAATATGAAAATGTCTATGCGATGAAAAATGTGTGTAAACTTTGATAAACTAAAAATTCGGAAAATATTAAACCCCAACCCGAAATCAAAAATAAGAAAAAAAAAATAAGAAAATAAAAATAAAATAATCCTATCTAATGAAAAATGAAATAATGACGATAATTTTTTAGTGCAGTGTACAAAACTTTTCAGCTGCAACATTAAGTGGAAAGTTGAACAAAACTTCATGCCTTTTTAGCTATCAATAGATCTTCAAATAAATTGATCTCATTTACGTAACTCCTGTTTTACACCATTCTCTGTTAAGATGTGTGTTAAAGATTCTGGTCCAGAACCATTTTGTTGAGATTCTTGTGTCTGTGAAGAATTATTTTCATTATCCTTCTTTTCTTGTCGTTCCATTTCCGCAATTTCAGCTGCGGTGAGGAAGCGACCACCCGGCCCACGAGGTCGACGCATTGCGTGCTTGTGACGAGATTCGTGGAGATATTTCTGTTACACGAAAACGGGTGGGAAAATTGTTTAGTAACAAAGTTAATCATTTTTGTAAAAGAATAAAATAATTGAAAATTCTCGAACCTTTCGACCCCTCTGTATTTTATTTTCTGCTTCCAATTTTGCTCTAGCCGCTCGTCTTTTCAAAATTCGGTGATACTATTTATAAACGAATGTAAATCTCTAATAAGTAAAATTTTTAAAATCTATTTCATCCAAAATATAAAGAAATAAAATTATATTTTACTTGTTTAGCATTCACATAGAGCGGTTCTTCTTGTTCTTCGATGCCTGATGATGCAGTAGGGGGAGTACTGGTGGCACCAAGAACAAACGGGTTCGCAGGGCTCATAATCTATAAAATATTGTATTAAAAACATATTTAGCCAATTTATATTTTATATTTTCACATATTTAACATAAATTATCATGAAATATTTATTTTATTTTATTTACCAGGCCGTACGGTTGGCTGTAAGCAACACTTTGGAAAGCACCTGATGTTTTTGTCGGATCAGATTGAAGGGCCTACATAATATTTAGTAATTAATAATAATTAATAAAGGATTATAAAAGATTTTAAGTTAAATAAGTTTTTCTAACAAAAAAACTATCGCCAATAAGAACTTACCGGATCAACAACTACTGCATTCGTATGAGTAAGATTTGCGTAGGAAGCTGCAATATCATACTGTGCATGTTGTTGCTCTTGTGGGTTCTGTTGCTGTTGTTCAGTCTCTTGTTGGTTATTAGATGGTGCCTCTGTAGGTCCCTCACTTTTTTCACTAGGTTGCTCCTTTATATCCATTTATTACAACGATGCTCACTGAGTACTAAATAAGAAATTGGTTTAAATGGTGGTATGATGGTAGGGGGCTGCATTACGTTAACAAGAAAGTGGTTAATATAATGAAAAGGTCAATGGTATTGTAAAGGTAAGTATGAATGGTTCAACGTTTTGCTTTGAAAACTCCGACAACTGGTTCAAGAAAAAATTTTCAAAAGCTTCACTTTAGGAGTTTACTTAGTGGTCTGCTTTAGTTTACCTGCTTGTGTTGGTATTGGTCGTTTCTAGTCCAATAAGAAGTTGAGAGTCAAACGAGAATGTTAAATTGTAATGATAAGTGTTGGATTGGAGGATGATTTGCTGACCTGACCAGTATATTTATATGGCTATAACCCCTTTAGCCAGTAATCACAAAAAGGAAATTATTCACGTGATAAATGTGGTTTATACTTACACCGCAGCATGTGGAAGTCACACGAAATTTCACCTATCGGAATTAGCCTTGATTGGTTTATGTTGACAAAGACGAGGCTGTGATCATCCATATGGTAATTTTATACAAATACAGTACAAAAAGGTGCTAGCTGCTAAGCCCCTACATTCAAATTTTCTTAGCATCACAGTACGGTTTCGGTAAAATTTAGCCACCCAAGAAGACTGCTTTAATCTGCTGTGTTGCATGACTTCTATATAAAATTGCTGCCGAATTAAGTCATTAAGCCTCATTCATATTTAACTATCGCTATGTGAAGTTTCATGTTAATATTAACCCCGGATCTTCAATACTGCAATAATGCAAATTTTGAGAATAAACTATATTCGGAAATTTTGAGAATTTTCCGTTAATTTTTCTTTAATAAAACATTATAGTCACATGTTAATTCATTGATATTAGAACGAAGCTCGTGGCTACTTTCTCCGGGGTTTATATACACATTTTTCAAATCAAAAATTGTTTTTGATCAAATCTTTATTTTTATAATTACTAATGGTTTAATTTTACCGGTACAACTTGTTATGCTGATCTAGTAACTAATTTTAGCATGTTTAATTCGCAAAAAAAATTTATTTACACGTAGTGTTTATACACGGGTACTAATTTATTGATTTGCAAATTTATATAACATACTGTATAAATTTCAAGACAAAAAATTAACCCGGTTTAAGATTAGAGTCAGGTTAGCTTTGGGGTTGGTTTACACTAAAATTTCGCAAAAAAATATTTTTTAAAATTTCAAAGCAGTTTTGGGTAATTAGAATTTTGAAATATTTAACACGCATATATATATGGTTTATTAAAATGAACCATTGGTGTTGAACATCATATAGCGATAGGTGCTATATTTCAAGTAAATAAGGTTTCGAATGAAAAACGCATAGCTCAGATCCTCGATTTTGATTGACTAACGGTCGTGATCTGCAAAATTTTGGCCCGCATTACAAATTTGTTTACTAATTTCCGGCCGGAATTAACTTTTGATTTTTTCATTACAAAAATAAAAAATAAGCCCGCACTATAGTAAACTTGGCCAGGAACAAATTTTCATTTAATAGCGGCTGCGGTTAGTGATGTGTTACATAAATACAATTTTACATTACATGTAATTTTTATCTAAGTTAAAATTTTATGTAATTTTTCACACGTCATACATAAAGTACCAGATTTACAAAAAGTTTGGCCAGCATTATTGCATCATTTGATGTCATGGACCAAGACTAGGGTTGTTAAATTACAGTAATTTTACGTAATTTTGCGTAAGCCTGTGTAAGTAGGGTTGGCAAATTACCGTAATTTTACGTAATTTTACGTAAATCGGTGAAAGTTTCAGAAATCAAAATTACATGTAATTTTGATCATGCGAATAATTTTGGCCAAAACTTTTATAAATCTGGCATCAAAGTAAGTATAAAATTACAGTTCCGAACATAATGACGGATAACTATTAATGCCGGCAAAACTTATTTAACGCTGGCGCAATTTTCACGTGACAATGCACTATTTAATGTAAAGTTACATTACAATTTCGTAAGTTACAATGTAATTTCATGTAACGTAAAATGTAATTTATGTAATGCCAACCCTATGTGTAAGATTCGGTAAATTGAAATTTCATGTAATTGTAATTTTGAACACACGATATTTAGTTTCTGATATCAAATTTAGAAATTACGTTTCGGATCGTACATTCAAATTAATTGATGCAATAATGCAGGCCGAAATTTTGTAAACCTGGTACTTTATGTAACACAACCCTAATTAGGGTATCTGCGCGACGTAGTCGCGCTTAAACCAGGAACGTAGCATATAAGTTTTCTAACAGTTTTATTCTTTTTTTTTAAAAAAAATAAAATTTATATACAGCAAAAATGTTTGTTTCTATTTTTTTATTTATTTATTTTTTCTGATAGAAAAATGGCTATTTCACCCGAAGAGTTGCCAAACAGTTGATCACTATATTATACAATATCAAATTGCTTACGCTTATTTATAAATTAGTGTATTTATCAGAAAAATTAATTTTTACGTACATAGCTTAAAAACTTTCGGAAACTATTAATCGAATTGATGGAACTTTTTTTTAAAAACTTGTCTAGTGATACAAACTTTATGTTTCGTGAATTCAATTTGCTGTAGATTTAACTGTGTCTTAAACTAATTTTTTTTCAAGTTTTATAAAATTTTTTAACACATTCAAACACTTATCCTATCGACTTTTATTTATTAATTAATGTTTATTTTTCCTTTGGCCAACGTAGATTTTCAAGGTTCGTTTAAAAGACTCAATACTCAAAAGTTATATTTTTGGGATTATTATTGAAGAAAAAAGTTACAAAAAATTCATTTAATTAATTAAGCTAAAATTTCGATAAGGTAAGAT
>CAJVPY010003824.1:0-13476 GCA_910591965.1 Dentiscutata erythropus
TTCGAAGATCCTCGGCCGTTAGCCAATCAAAATCGAGGATCTGCCGGTCCAAATTTGTTGCGGCAGCTATGGTTAATTGGTTAATGTACACTACGCCTACTGCGTATATTTTTTTTGTCGTTTAAAATATAGGCTAGGTGCTAGAAAAAAGATCTTTAGAAAATTTTTATATTATAAATCTTATAATAGATCATAAGAAAATACAAACTTTAAAGAGCTATACTGCAAAATTTTATTAACACAACTACCTTTGTGTCTTAAGTGAAAAAATATCCTAACCTTATTTAAATTGATTTATGTAAATGAAAAAATTATTTTCGTTCCTTTTTCCAGCACTTAGCCCATATGTTAATACTAAGAAATATTTTTCCAGACTTCTTAAATGGTAAAGCCTTCTTGGCTCAGTTGGCAGAGCGTCTGCCTAGTACTACTAGTTGGTCAGCAGAAGGTCAGCGGTTCGATTCCGCTAGAAGGCACATCGAGTTTTTTTTTTGAAAAAAACTCTTTTTTACATTATACTGTATACGTATTTTATAAAAAAAAAGCAAGTACTTATAATAATGTATGTTAATACAGTAATATATCAGATAATCAAATGGCGTGATATCCTAGCCAGTATTCGAGTACTGTTCAAAAAAATTCAATGATTTCTGGAATAGATATTTAAAACAACTTTTATGATAAATGAGTCTCAATCTAAGGGTCATAAAATAGTTGTTTGTATTGTACGTACAAAACATGATGCGGAAATAATTTTTTTGGCTTTTCATGTGACAGGCCAAGAAAGATTTTTCCGGGCTCCTGATACACATGCCGGTAAAAAATCCGATTATCGACAAAAATTTACGTATAACTAAATGTCAGTGGTTAATAAGTATATAAAACACCCCAACGCAAATTTCAGATCATGGAAGAAATTTGTGTTAAAATGGACCAAATTTTATTAGAATATTTAAGCTTAATCTCAGCATTACAAGAACAATGGAAGCAAATTAGTACAAATTTAGGAAGTGTAAGTAAAGGCTTACGAAATAATAACGCAAGCCAATGAATTTTATCAAACTTACGAGAACAAGCTCTTTAGGGTTTTTTTCAACTAGCTCATGCAAAATATACTATGGGTCCTCATAGGTTAAATCAAAACCAATATGATGGAAGAATGCAGGCTACTGCTCGAGTGTTAGTCTTTTTTATTCTATTTATTGAATAAGTTACTCATTTAAACAAAGTGTTGATTCGTATGTTACGACAGGTTGATTTCTCAAAAAAAAGATATCAATATGCTTAACACGCCAAATGAATTTATTTGTCAGTATACTTTGACTAGTCTTGAAGGAATCGCGGATAGCCAAGAGGATAATGATTCCCCATCCCTTCGTCGGCGTGTGATAAAAAACCCTGAAAATGATTTAACAAAGAAACGATCACAAAGCCGCAGTGAAGATCCATTGCGCTGGTTTGGTATTTTGGTTCCATCATCCTTAAGAGAGTCTCAAAGGCACTTCAAACAAAGTAATTCTATAATAATTATTATAACATTATTTATGGATCAAGAAATCATTATCCCTTATTTTGGTTCTTAATTTAGGTCTTTCAGGTATGATAAACATCATAAACCTTCGTAATGAAATTATCAATAAGGAAGCGGAATATCAAATGTTAAAAAAAGAGAAAGAAAAGTTTATGGAAGAGAATCGAGTGAAGCATACCAGTTCAGTAGAAAACTAAAGTTTGATTGTTTTACTATCAAGTGTTATATAAACACCATCATTAATTATATTAAAGAAAACTATAAATTGATAAAAATCTAAAGATCAGTTATTTTTTGTCAGGTCTTATTTACACATCATTATTATTGTTTAAAAAAAATTTTATGGTAAAAAAGAAAAAGCGATATAGAAAATTTTATTCTTACAAGTGAAAAAAATTGAGTCTGAGGAATAAAAAAAAAAAGTCATCTGTATGTAATGAATACCGAAATTTTCAGTATTACAAAATTGAATCCTTGTTCACCAAATTTAAAGCACCGGTGTTATTTACATAATAAAAGGAATGAAGATTTTGTGTGGCAAAAAAGGTACTAGCTTTCAACCACAATAAAAATAATCTACCTCAAGTTGTCCAAAAGGAAAAATGAATGATCTATTACATAATGATATTCTTAAATGATAGTCCATCAACACAGCCGCATCCAACATCTACAGGATAGTTACATCACCCTAATATCTGACATTGTCCAAAAATTTTTTTATAAAACTCCCTATTGTATTAATCCACTATTTCTTAGAACCTAATTGAGTATTAAGTCTCCGTTGCGAACTATTGCTATTACTGCCGCTTGATAAACCACCAAATTGAGGTGGTGGTTGTATTGGTTGTGGAGGTTTTACACGAAATTCGGCAAGGATTACGATATGGCTAAAAAAAACATACAATTATTATTAAAAAAACAATTTGATAAAAAAATAAAAAAGAGAATACTTGAAATTACTCACTCGGATGGGAAATGTGCGTTCGGAAATCCAACTATTTTTGACATGTATTCCTTGTCTACGCCACCCAAAATACCGGTGACGCATAATGTATTAGTAGAATACCAAACATAATCAATAACCCCAGTAAACCTAGGCGTGAAATTGGTAAATGGTAACTCCTCAATATTGGAATATGCAGATTTTAGTGAAAGCCTATGCTGCAAACCCTCCGATACATAAGAGCCATAAATATGATCGCCAAAATCGCAATGATCTTGTTTTATGATGCCACGCGAAAGAAATTCGTACACTCCAGAATCAGGAGTAGAATTGAAATCCCCACAAATAATAGTTGATATCTTTTGTGGTGAAGTATAATTGTAAATTGATTTGCTAGGTATATCACACCATTTTTGGGCAAGCTTGTCTAATTCATCCATTAGCATTGCTACTTGAACAAGTTTAACATCTGCATATGAAGGATCCCAATGAATATGGCAGTTTACAATAATAAGACGTGAAAAATTATCCTTATTTTCAAGCAATGTTACAACTGCAATATTGTCTTTGGTAATAACACGATTGAACATGTCTTCTGTTTTTTTAATATCGGGCCGCTGCAACGCAACTTGATTGAACTCAATCAATTGTTTATCGATTAATTTATATCTGTAACGATAATTCGATTAGCACATTTTAAATTTGTTAGTGGCAAAAAAGAAAAAAAAACCACAAGGTTTGAAATAATAAAATACTTTGAAGCCTTAAAAAACGTTGCGCATCCATCAACCGATTTCCTTTCCACATCTGTCATTGTCTTTGCACGCGATTTTGGCCAATATACGCTGTCATAATCTCCATACCTACTATATATATCCTTGAAAAATTCCTCATATTGTGAAGTATCAACTTCCTACATGAATTAAATAAGATATGAACAAAGAAACAAAATAAATAAATTATGGCGGTTTATGCTGAAATCGGTCTATTCCGAAATTTTGGCCTATTTTAGTAATATGAAATATTTTAAAATTTTTTTAGACCTTTAGAGTTAGAATACTGTTATAAATAAAAGAGTATATGAATTTAGTAGATATTATAGATTTATATAGGGGCTCGAATTTCCGCACAAGCAAATTTTCAGTATAAACCGCCACAATGAATAAACAGCGATACATTATATTAATTCACCTGAAGGCATATGATGTCCGCTTTATACTTCAGTACTTCACGCTTGATCCGTTCTTTTCGATAATCCCACGAAAGGGCCCACGAAGGTGTATAACCATATAATTGAGTAGTGGCGTATTTTTCACATAGGATATTATAGCAAAGGAGCGTAAAGGTATCTGCTTGGCATAGAAAAACAAATCAATCCAATAAAAACACCATAATGAAAATAGAGTATGGTATACCATTTGTGGCTTTGGTCACCATTTCTTTACCATGGTGGACAACCAATGTCCTGTTACTGGGGACATACCACGATCTCCACCAGCGGGTTCACTCTCTAACGTTATCCAGTCCCTTTCCATTGGAGGTGGTGGTACTGATGATATTAAATAGGGATTTAGTAACCATGTATGCTACTAGCATATGTATAATTTGAATAATATTAATATACACACCTTGACAATTCTCTCGTAAAAATGATACAACAGCTGCCGTACCTTCCTTTTGTAATATGGATTTGATTGCCTCATTTATCGGGTTTCCTTCCAACCCGAGCGTCTCCAATTGATAAAGTGTGCCCAACTCAAAAGGTAAAGTTACGATCATGTTGTCAAACATCAAAAGATCTCTTAAATTCGTCAGCATACCTAACTCAGGTGGTATAGATGATAATTTATTACCAGAGATATCTAGTAAGGTAAGATGTCTTAACTTGGATATTTCCGAAGAAATGTATGTCAAGTTGTTATGATTTATATAGAGAGTTGTGAGGAAGCCGTATTGGAATAGTTCTTTACTAATATTTTTGAGGCCCATACCACCCAGATCAATAGTCTTCCATTGTTGAAAAGGTAGATCGTGCTTATCTCCATTGGTCTCTTTTTTTGAAAGCACGCCATTCACTGGTGGTTTATTTGGATTATTTGGATCGGTTATTGCGATTGCTGAGCTGCCAAGGCTGCTGTTACGAGCGGCAGCAGCAGCTTGTCGTGCATGGTGGTGAGGTGTAGCCGACTGACGAGATAACTGAGCATAATTTAGTTGTTGTTGCCAATGTGTCGTATTGACAGCACCTAAGTTGTTTGTCGTTAAAATGTTGGTTACACCTGGAGATAACAACTGTGGTTGAGTAGAAGCAAATGTCGGCGGAGACATTAAAGCTTGTCCGGGAGATCCAGTGGTTTGGTTAAGGAGCGAATGTGGACCAAATGCGTGTCCCATAGACGGTAATTTCGATTGATATGAAAACAGGTGCATGCTACCACCATAAATTGCTGGTACACCATGAGGAGCAAGGTAACCGAGAGACGGTGAAGTCTGACCTGGAGACGTTGCAGGCGGTGACGGCGTATGTGCGGGAGAATGTACTGGGGACACCGGGCCATTTGGGGAACCGTTTGGCTGATAGATTATGTGGGGAAAAGGGTTCATTTTCAAGTCGATGCTTTCTTCTGCAACACTGCAAAGAATGATGATGAAAATGATGGTTAAAGTTTGTACTACCTAATATTTGATTGGTTGTTTTTTTTACATCATCCACACTTACAAGACCAAACTTTTAAAAAATTTTTTGAGACTATTTCAGCAATATAAAGTATAGATAGCAGATAAACAAACAGTATAATTGTTACACGGATAATTTTTATGGGAATTTGATTTACTTTTGAAAATTTTTTAATTTATTTCATTTTTAACATTATCTTGAGTTTTGAAAACTCATGAGAAAAGATTTCATGATGCCATGACCGAGTAATCTTCTGAATTTGTATTCTGTAGTAATTCTACTTGCACGGAGTAAGACTCCCATAAATTAATAATCTAAAAAATTAAGACGAAATAAGAAAAGTCATCATGAAAAATAAAATCGATTAATTTATATACCTCTTTTTGTGTCTGCACCATTGATTCTAAAAAGGCTTCAACGCTATTCTTAAAATCTTCTACCTTCTCCTTATCAAACCGATCCAATTCAGCCTTAATAAGCTTAGAAACATCTTCAAATTCGTGTTTACAATCTTCCACGCGATGTTCAGACTAAATAAGAATATGAGCGTTGTAAAACTCAAACTACAGAAGATACACATGACAAGAAATATTAAAGATAAGCGTTTCGCACCTCAGCAATTTGCGCCAACATGATCGATAATTTATCCTGGCTCATCCTTCCTTGAGCTTTTGACCTTTCATAGTTCGTCTTTTTCTTTTGTAAATCGTATATAGCATTCTGCCATGTCTGATAGATCTTGGAACGAGAATTGAATACAACCTGCGCAAAAAAACAAATATAAAAAAAAAAACAAAAAAAGAAAAGAGACAAGGCATACAACAAATGTAAACCGCTAACCTTAATCGATCCAATCAAACGAATGTATTCGTCTATCGTGTTTCCCAAATTAACAACATCCTGTTGTGCCTGATGACAACTAAAATATTTATAATTTGAAATTATGCCACAGTGGATTTACATTAATCACCAACCTGCTTTTCATGTAATTCCTTAATTTTCTGTTGCAAGTCTCCTAATATCTTCAGATTATTTGCTAATGGATTATTAATTTCAGTGTTTGCTAAAGACAAAATACTATCCCCAAAATCCACGATCGTACTTCCCAAATCTTTAAGAAAACTGATTTAATGAAAAAAATTGATGAATTTGTACTAAAAAAGAAATAGAAATAAATACCTTTGCGCTGTTTGACAATGGCTTCAACTGATTTAAGCAATGCCCTTAATTGCGAATCTAAAATGTCCAACTCATTTTTTCGATTTTCAACCCACTGACAGAGATTAAATGTAATCAGTAATTCTGGACATTTGAGATTTTAATGATTAAAAGTCATGAGTTTACTTCATCTGTTTCTACAAATTTGCTGAATGTGGTGGCGTTTGACACTGCTTCACCTAATGATTTCAATACACTTTTTGATTCATCTTGACTTTTACGTTTGACCTGTTATAAAATAGTCTGTATATTATTATTTATTATATAATTACAATTAAAAAAACTAGCTTATAAACTTTACATCGATCGTAAAGGTATCCGACTCTAAAAACAATTTTAAATTTGGATCGTTGCATAACATCGGGTGAGACGTGATTTTATTCAAACACTTTTCGAGTGCTTGGCGACGGTTTTCTACGAATTCATCCTGAAATCGGCCTGCGTTAAGTTATTTATTTGGAAATTAAAGTCTAATATTTGCAACTTTTATTATATTAACAGTCCTTACCAATGACATGTTTCCCTGGTACAGGAGGAACTATGATTCCTGGATTATTGAGCGTCATTTGATTATATAACCACAGAAAATCACGATATCGTCTTAAAACTGTAAATTCTTTATCTTTAAATGCTGTAGATGTAGTCTGCAATTGAGATCGTGGATTTAATAATATGCATAATAATGTTTTTTTACTCCATCATTCAAGCATACCTTAGTTCGGACTTTATATATAATATGCGCATTGATGGGATCGCCAATTTTTTGCGGATCTTCAACTGCAATTTCAAATATCGGAATAGACTCTCCAATCCCATGAAAATTCGTCTTAAAAGTTTTATTAATGCGAAATTCAAATTATTAATGGTTAAAATAACTTATTACTTTAATTACCTGACTTGAATTCAGACTGAAACTTGCTATTTTTGATTGCACATGTGGTTCTCTTATAATAATGCTTTCTTCATCAATAGACTCGTCACTGTTGCTAATTTTTTCATGAACGTGACCTTCTGACGAAATTGACGAAACCGCATCTATCCCTTTAAAGGAAGATGCTTCTTCGAAATCCCGTTCCTCGTCAAATTTGATTTCCATACTTTGTACTTCAGAATCAGAGTTCAAGCTATCGTTCAATAGATTATTATAAGTAGGTTCTATATGTAAATCAGTAGTGACCTTATCGCTATCATCAGATAAGGGGCTTATTGGTGCAGTCAAAAGTGATACAGCGTCACGAAATGGATTAGACAAGTCTACATTGCTCAAGGTTTCAGATATATTATTGCTTGCTGGTTTGTGCAAGAGGTCATCGAAGTTATTTTCGAATTCAGTTATATCAGTCATTTTGGCAAGACAAGTTTATTTCAATTTGAAATTAAATTATTTAAATTAATTTGTTGGCTTAACGTTTTAGCCAATCAAATTACAAGATCTGGTGTAACGTAACCCAAAAATTTTGATTCTTCATTCTGATCGATTTAATGAAGAATCTGATTGGCCTATCTGATCAAACTAGCCAATCAGATTCTGTTGAGAGAAGTGGTTAAGGTTGTTTTCAAGCAGCTGCTTATTCATTATGCAAAAATGCGGATTTTACTAATTAGAGTAACTATAAAAAAAAAAAAAATAGTTGCTAGGTTTAGGTTATACAACTTATTTTTTAATCAATAAAAAATTATTGTCACAGCTAATACTGAAATTTTTTTTATATTTTATTATAAAATTATAAAAAATTTTTTTACACTTCTTTTTCATAGTTAGGTTAGGGTTAGTAGGGTAGTTTTATTAATAAAAAAGTATATGTGGATTTTAGTAGGTATTATAGATTTAAATAGAGACTCCAAATTTCAGCATCAGCTGCGACAATTATTATTATTTTTTTTAAATATACTGTTATATTAGTATTATATTAGTATTTTAAATTTTCTATTATTCATCTATGTGTAACTACAGTACTAAGTGTAGTACAAATATTATTTAACCAATAGAATCCTTAGTATTAGTTTTATTAGTATAGTTTTTATAGTTTTTCATTTAAACCAATAGTTAATGAGTAATTAGGTCTCGTTGGCTAGTCTCTTTGGCTAGTTTCTTTAACTAGTCTCGTTAGTTAGTCTCTTTGGTTAGTCTCTTTAATTAGTATATTTGACTAGTATCTTTGACAAGTCTCTTTGACAAGTCTCTTTAACACAATAGTACAATAACATGAACTATAATTAGTAATTATTTAGAATTGTAAAAGATATATAAACTTGGCCTTTTTGCCTAAGGCTTGGGTAGATTTTGTTTTAGATTTTGTCTTAGATTTTGTCTTAGACTTGGTCTTATATATTTTCTTCTTTTTATCTAATAAACTGATATTATCTTGGAAATACTCACTTTATACATGATTTATACTCTGTTATTTTCTTTATAGCGAAATTATTGTCTTTTTATTATTCTTTTATTATCCTTTTACTATCTTGTTAGTTTTTTTTTAGTGTTTACTTCATGTTATTCACATTTCTTACCCTTTGATACTAAGTTAAGTAATATAGTTTACTGTTACCAAAGTCTACTATATTACAATACTAAGTGGTCATGTCGCAACCAGTGTTTAAAATTCAATGTTCTCAATATTCTTAATGAACATTCAATTTTTTTTAAGAACATTAATATTAAAAATAATGTTCTCTTATTTAAGAATATTTTGTTCTTCTAAAATATTCTCAAAGAGAATATTTAAAAAATTTTATATTCACAATTTTATTAATAAGAACAGTAAGTTATATAAAATATTCTAATTTTAAAGGTAGAGTACATGTCGATCATTTTATATATTATTTTATTGTACAAAAAAAATTTTTATATTTGTATTTATAATGCGCAATTAGTAAAAAAATTTTAACTGCAGTCGATTCTTACCAAGATCTTTTAGCATATAGATTTGATCCTTCTATTTGTAGTAGTAAAGTTTTAAACTCTTATATCTTTTAAAAAACTTAAGTGCTTATATTACCAAGTCCTTCTAGGACAACTAATAATCTTTCTAGATAGCACAAGATAAGAATGGTTTTCTAGAACCATAGAATTTTAATCGTCTAACCTCAAAATTTTCAAATTTAGAAACGTATATGCATCATGTACGTATGTATATAAATACCCCTGTTTCAAAAAGCGAAGCTATTAAAGACCGTTTTAAAGAAAAATTGATATGTATCACTTTCTTAGTAATTATTATAGCTTCTCTAATAGCATATTTTTTTTATTGCAAAATGGAATTTTTTCTTACTTCTTATAATACTATTTCTGATATCAATATCTTCACCGCTTTATATAAGCAAGTTGAAACAGGAGATTGGACAGACAACAAAGATGAAGAATTAGAAAATTTCAAGGAAACTCTCAATAGGGTGATATGCTGGGTAAAAGATGCCAGAGATAATGAGAGACTAGAACTGCTTGAAAGTTTCAGGAAAGGTGGCTTTTTGGAACAACGTATAAGTTATAGTTATTACTAGCTTAGAACAAATTTACTCGATATGATGAAAGGTTAGTTTTTTTGAAGGAGTTGTAGATATATATATATATATATTAATAAATATATTAATAAATTTATAATAAATTGAGGGATAGGGTTTAAAGTTTCTATTACTCCTTATTACCGATGTGGATGACACATAAGATAGTTTATAAATAGCAAATGGACTTGGTTTCTCGATTACATACAGAGGAAACGTTGAAAGTAGCTATTTATATGCATAAAATGCCGTATGCAAATTCTACAAAGATGTATTTATTATTAGCCGGCTAATTTGAAATTTATATAGAAAAAAACCCCCCAATCTGATCATATATACAGTACATGGATGCTATTATATAATTAGCTTTATTTTGGATATTTATTTGGTTGTTTATTTTAGATATTGAACACATTCGAATACATTCGTATTTTATTAGAAATGAACATTTTGGTAAGTTTATTCAATTATTTTAAAAATTCTAATCAAAGTTCTATAGTAATATATATATATACTGTATATAGAATATAGAAATATCTTGGGTAGTTGATGTGAAAAAAAATTTCAAAAATCTAAAATTACAAGTGATGCAGGTTTATTTTTATAAATTAATATTAATTTGTTTAAGAAACTATTTGTAAATAAACTAATGAATGTATAAATAGTTGTTATCAAAAAAATCAGGGGTACAAAAACTATATAGGAAGATGTAGAAGAATAGTTATGTACAATCGATGTAGAGGACTTAGAATACGACCACCCCTTATGCTCAGGAATCCTAGATGATACTTTAACCCCATTTACAGATATATCAGAACGATCCGTAAAGGCTTTTAGAAAGCCGAGTATTGAAAAATTTAAAATACCACCAAATTCCACATTAAAGGGCATTTGTGAAAAGTTTGTTCGAAAAGAAAAAGAGAAGTATTGTAAACCTTTTCAAAAAGTTGGAGATCCAGAGTTTAAAAAATTTTTAGATAAATCTGAAAAATTGTGCAAATTAACAAATCAAATGTTAACAGTGCTAAGTCAGGTTTGAATTTCGCCTAAGTGGAAGATGGCATGCAAGAGTAACAAATTGTCTTCTATAAATGAGGGGTCGTATGTATCAGAAGTTTTATCACTATTAATAAATATTATAATGAGTGATTTACCAGTAGATTCTAATATATGGGGAATATGGTATATACATTATTTTTTTAATAATTTTATTTTGTTATTTTTACTTTGTATATATTATACAAATATTAACATTCTTATAAGGGGAGAAAAAGCAAGCTCAGCTAGTGCAGAGAGGAAGAAATCATATAAGTAGGCAAGGAGTCCTGATTATTTGGTTGTTGCACCATTTAATAGTATAGATGTTGAAATTGGATACCTTGAAACAGGTCGTCTGAACTCATCTTTTGACAAACAAATGCAGGACCAAAAAAAATTAAATAGGCTTGCTAAAGATTCTATTGATACATCTAAGAAACAAAAAATAAGGAGAAAAGTTAAAATGTTGTCAATGCACTACTTGACAATATTTACAATCAACGTTGCCGGAGATACCTTGGAGTTTCGCTCTGTGCGCAAAGATTCTGGTTTATTTAGAGTTTTATTGCTTGATCGAGCAAAAATTTCTTTAGATATTCTATCAATGAATCCAAAGCAAGTTTATTCTCTGATCTATAACTTACTTTCTTTTAGAACAGCAATTGCATGCACTGTGCATAAAATATTGTATGGTCCTAAAAATACTATGGAAACGGAATCAGTTATTTCAACATCCTCAAATATGTCAATATCAACGCACTCAACTGTTTCATCACCAACACACTCATCACAAAAAAGACCTTTCATTGAAATAACACGGTAGTAAATATTTAATTTATATATATAATTTATAGATTATATACCATATCCTATCATGAATAAGCCCTTATCCCACTTTTTTAAATATCAGATTAGCAGTAATAATTTGGCTAAAGACTTCATTACAATTTCCGCTAATCTGATATTTAAGAAATTGAGGTATAGGGTATAGTGCTTATTCACGATAGGATATGATAAGTTAGATAATTGTAAAATACGTTATAATAAAGAGACATTATTTACCTTAAAGCCACAGATAAATTTACATTTCATTTTGCATTTGTGGGTGAATTTGTTAAATTTTGCTTAAATTTTTATTTATTAAAAGTTTGTGTTTATATTTTTGAAATTGTAAAATAAGTACATTATATTTTTATTGGCATATCATTTTTAAATTATCACTAATTAAAAAAAAAAAATATTTTTTATATTTATTAATCATGCTATATGATAACTTTTACAAGCTACTTTAATGAAACAACAAACTATTTGATAAAGAGCATAATAAAGCACAAAGTGTATTATTTTCTGATAATAACTCCTTTTTTGATTTATTTGATATTTTTAAGTTTTGTCGAGTACCAGCATTTTGTAAAATTTTCATTAGCGCCACGGTTTATCAGATTGAACATTCAATTCTTTGACAATTCCTATTTTGAAAAAAACTCAATATTTGAAATTTGGTTATATGTAATTTGATGAGTTATAAAATTACCAGATCCATTACATTCGCCAATTTTAAACCCTATAATTGGTATAATAATTGAAATTTGTATACCAAAACTTTATCCTATTGTGGACCCGGGTATAGTCTACTATTTAGAAGGATTTTGTATCCGACCATTTACTATAATAAATGTCACAGTACTCACAATCACAATAAAGTAAAGCATAACCATCTCAACACAGAAAAGAGTTTTTTATAACTTTTATTAGTATTTGCTGAAAGCAATATTACATTTGACTTCTAAATTATTTACATCAAAATTATATCAAAATTACATCAAAATTACATAAAATTACATCAATTATATCATTAATTTCCTATACTATAGCTACACACATTTTTCATGCATTCTAATTGATCGCTTTCATCATTGATTACTCTCCAACTGCGAAAAGTATTTTATTATTTTTTTTACTTATTATTTTCTGATACATTGCTAATTTCTCTTTCTATCAATTGTTATACTGCATATCATGTATCTTGAATATTTGACATGTTCGAAATCATTTTTTTAAAAAAATCTTTTAATACATATTAAAAAATTTCATTAGTACTGTTACAAGATCTCCCTAAATAGTAGATAAAGTTTTGATAAATTATAAAAGACCCAGTGTATATAAATAGAAAAACTAAGAAAATAGATTAGATCTTTCAATTATCAGACCCACACTCATATGAAAGACCTGCAGGTCTAATTATAAGTTTTGAAAATTAGTGAAATGTAACAGACCTTTTTATAATACACTGCATTTGATAGCGACGTTAGTAAAATTGGCTTTTTAACAAAGCCATCCTCTTTAAATTTTTTCTGTTTAATGTTCGAGGCAATCTTTCGAATCTTTAAAAAAAATTATATAATTAAAAAAAAATCTTAAAAATAAAGTTTCTAAGCATATGGCGATTTATATTCAAAAGTTCTTAGCCTTGGCGATACGGAATTGTGCTTATCCCTTAAGCTGTAGAGTTCATGTAACAATTTTAGCTTAAAAATAGCATAAATTTAGTTATGATCTATTTTTTTT
>CAJVPY010003825.1:0-13476 GCA_910591965.1 Dentiscutata erythropus
AAACTTCTTTGCAAACAATACTATTGTTTGCAAAGAAGTTTACATAGTAAAAGAAACGTTTTTTAAAGATATCTTGGAACCCACCAAGCCGATTTTGACGTTCTAACTACTATTAGATGCATCTTGACAAGCTCTACAAAAGTCTCTTAAGTTAAAAAAGTGATTAACTTAGTATAAAAAAAGTTTTAGATGTGCACATGCCACATTTAGAGACCCTCAATTTTTATAAATAATTTGAGTTATATTTTACTATGATCATTTTCTAGTTGACTAGTGGATCACCAATTAATATAACTAAGCTCTAATTTCTCAAGATTTTTGATTCAATCTATATATTGATTAACTGGGAGATTATAAGTTTTGGATCTTTTTGTTTCTGAGGATCTTTCCTTTGTTGTATTATCATTATCTGCTGTCTTTTATATTTGACCAGTACCGTCTGTTGTATCAAGAATTTTGTCAAGCATATTATCAAGTTCATTGTCACTTCCATTGCTAATTTCCATATTTTCTTCTTCAATATCAAAAATTGCATTGATACTTAATAGTAATGTCGTTTTAAGAAATAACAATATTTACAAAAGATTTCTTGTAATTAGAGACGATTTGAATAAGAGAAGTATTATTGTTTTATATTTTATTTATTGAATTTTTTTTTTAAAAAGCACGATACAAATGTGAAATTTATTATTAAATAGTAGATTTTATTTTATAGTTTGAATGAAAAATACACCTTTAAATATATTATTTAATTGTGATCTATTTTAGCCTATTACTTCTATTACAATATATATATATATATTTTAATCTTCACGGGTTTTGCCGTGGCTTGCTTTTTATTAAAATGTGTATAAGAGCTATATACATTTAATTTATAGAACTCAAAGCCCAACTTCACTCGGTTATCTTATAGTCCTAAATGCAACCCATTGCACCAGTTTATAAACAAACCAGAATTATCTTATCAAAAAATCTATAAAAAAAAGAAAATGACCTATAACTAAAAAGAAGATATGAAAGGAGGAATAGGGAAAATGAATGAAATATAAAAATAAAAAAAACCCCCCAAAAAAAACAGAAAAAAATAAAAAACATTTTATAGAAAAAAGATAACAATTTAAGAGGAGTTTCACCTCTCTACATAACCAGAATGCACTATTATAACCTGTGCAAGGCTAAAAAATTATATAACAAATGCAACAATTGTATATATCTAGTGTAAAGCTTCGCCTTAATGTATAAAGTTCTTCTGACTTATGACAGCTTTAGGATATCTCTTTAACTAGAGGTCCTGATCCAACTTCTGAAGTAGCGCTGTATTTATAAACAGACACATCACGTGGTTGCATTCTACTGAGTCTGTCTGAATTTGGAAAGTAAACAATGCCAATCTTTTGAAGGGGTTAAGCCAAATCCCTACTTTTTGTAAAAAATTTTGGAAGACCAACAGAAGGGTGAGAGAAAAAAAGAGGAGAGTCATCAAATCCAAAAGAAAGAGTGTGGCTTTAAAAAAGAAAAAGTTTTGTTGTTTTCCTGTGTTCTTCTTTGAAGTAACAACCTAAGAACTTTGTTGACAAAAGTGAGCTCTTTGCCCATACTCCACCAAGATTTTTTATACAAGAACACCTCCTGCCAGTTATTTTGTATAATAACACTCTTGGCTTGCATGCCAAATGTCAAATTATAGAAGAGTCCCAAAACACAGCTAATGTTGACCTCTAGACAAACCATAACATAGGCCATGACTCTCCAACAAAAATTTTTTGTTTTTCTATTAGTGGGAAAATTTGGTTTTAGTGATTGTCAGAAAGAGTTCAATAGCAAATAGTATTATAGAATTTGAATATTACAATATTATTATCAACTTTGTATATAGATGAAATATTAATTATTAGTCTCTTTTTCTCATTTAGTCAACTAAACCTTTATTGCCATATTTTTTTTATTCACATTATTTCAAACTTACAAAATCTGGGCTATGTTGCATGTATACAACTACAAGTACTATAATTGAAGACTTTAGGCTTTAGTAGAGATATGAAATACATAGTATTGCAGTAATGTACTTTAAAAATCAAAATTATGAATTCTAAATTACTGATTTATTTTATGTATATGCACAGTGACAGGTTAGGTCTTTTCTTTATCAAATCATATAGATAGTTGGATACTGAAATTATTAAATTATTTATTAGATACAGTTTGACATCCCAAAATGTAATTCGATAGAATACAAACTTTTAACATATATTTAGAAGCAGTAGGAAAATTTGCATTTATAGGAGTCAGAAATATATTTGGCCAGAACTTGAGGTTGCATTTAGAGAAGTCTAACTGTACTATTGAGAAAAAATTAACAAATACAGTCAGACCTCTCTAAGTGCACACTCATGGGGCCATACTTTAAATAAAGAATAATAAGAAAAAGTGCATTTATGAAGGTTAAGTCAATATTTGGGCTGGCACTTGAGCATGTATTTAGAGAGGGTGTGCACTTATAGAGGGTGCACTTAGAGAGGTTTGACTGTATTTAGTTTTTTATTTAATAACCGTATTGAATAATTCATAAGCAATAACAAATAAAATTAAAATTAAAAAGTTTAATATAAATAACTTAGATTTTTATTAGTTGCCTATTTTACTTTTATAACAAAATTCGAACATATTAATGTATAGCTCAATTCCCGAATATAAATATACATATAATAATATAATAATTTGCAATTCATTTTTTATATCCTTACCAAGATTAATATTATACAATTAAGCAAGCCAGATTTAGCTATATGGGGCACTAAATAACGGAAAGAATATAAACCAATATCTTATTTTATATGTAAAGTTATGCAGTTATATTTTTTTTAATAAAGATTATATTTAATGTTCATGTTTTCTAAATAAATAATCAAATATAACCAATATTGAATACTTAATAAATTTTTTATTTAATATCATTTAAATTTTATTAATAAACTTTACATATTTTATTAACAAGCTTCTGGGTCAGAATAGGGAAAGCTGATCACAATTTTCATTTTAAGCATCTATTAGCATGATTAGACAGTAGAACCTTTCGATTTCAGCTTGATCTAATTTCTAATTAGTAGAAAATATGACAAGTATTTAATTAAATAAGACTTAGCGAAGAGCAATAAAATCGCATCTAAAAAAACTTAATTTTTTTTAATTGCAAAGTGGAAATGTGATTGGCTATAGATAATTAGTAATATCATATTATTAATGATTGATAATTGGGTCCAATAAAAAATGTAATTTACTGATAGCCAATAGAAACTCTAGAGGAAAATTAGTAAATACCACTTCAAGAACACTGAACCAGTGATCATCACATCACGTGAAATTACACAATAATGTTATTTGTTTACTAGCACTAACAAATTGGTCTAAACTAACTAACTTTAATACTAACACTAACTCTAACTTCTTAGGCCAAGAGCATAATTATGTGATGTGATGATTACGAAAATATCACTGAGTTTAGTGTTCTTAAAACTACTCAAAATTTATTATAAATACAAATCCTCTATAAATATCTTTTATACAAGTTGAAATTGTGAAAAAAACTATACATATCTAATTCAAAGAATTCAATATAAACAGTTCCAAATATAATTAGGCTTATTAATTCATTTATTTCATGTAGTAAAATGCAAGCTGTTATTAATAGTAATGGAAAATTTCTTATTATTAACGGAAAAAATAATATATCACTTTCATTTACTTATATAAAAATATTTGATATTATTACTATTAAATAGTCAATTCTACCTATATTTCAGAATATTCCTGTTACTTGTTTTGATTATACTGCTATATTATTACCAATTGGCCTTATTCTATATATTAGGAAATGTATATGAGTGAGATATAGTATACTTGATTTTTTTACTATTAATCTTTTCTATAAAATTTAACTTTTAGTGCATTATTTTATTAAAACAATTTAGATTCCAGCATTTGATAAGAATTCTTTAGGCTAATCTACTAAAGTATATATATAGGTAACATTAAATGATTAATTATTTAGTGAATATTTTTAACTAATTTAGGCAGTTAAGTTATTAATTATTAGTGAATATTTTTAACTAATCTAGGCAGTTAGCATTGACAATATTAAAAGTCAAATAAAACATTTAGCTGTATTAAGTAAGTTCTTAGAATGTATAATATTATTATTAAACAATTGTAAATTTTATTTTTTTTATTAGCTCAAAATAGAGATATTATAATATATGGAGGTTCAAGAGATAATGATACAGGTTTATGTGTGAGTTCTAATCTTGCAGTGCTAAATACTACTGCTTGGGCATAGTCTATTCCAAATATTATAGTCTATTCTAAATATCCTCAAACAAATATATCATTACCTCTTATATTCCATTCTGCAGTATTATATAATACCTATATAATTATAATATTTGGTAATTATTATACAGTTTAGAGTTTGTCAAATTATTGATTAATCAAGAATTTATAGATTATAGTTGAACAAGTTGAATAGACAAATTTTCAGGTCAGTATTAACTAATTATTAATCTATGTAAACACTAACTAGAGTTCAGAACTAATTATTAATCTATGTAAACACTAACTAGAGTTCAGAACTAATTTTTTATATGTTAAAACTAATTAAATTCAGTTTCAACATACATGTAATAATAATATCATGACTTCTCATATGATAAAATACATTATTAGTTTGTATGTAATTAAAGACCTGATATAAAATTATGTCAAATTAATTAATAATCAAATACCATATCTTTTCTTCTTTTAAACATACTGATACTTAATAAAAATAAAAATAAAAAAAAAATAAAAATAAAATATTCTTTTATTAAAGCTTCTGATTTTCATTCTACTTATGGTGGTCCATTCAAAATTCGAAAAAAAATTAAACTAAAAATACCCAAAAAAGTACATTTGTATGGGCTAACTAATATCAAACTTTATATGTCAAAATGATCTCCTAATGCAAACAAAAAATTTTTTTTATCCACTAATTGATTATTCTGGTATATGAACTATACTTTATTTTTTTTTTGTTATTATTATTTTTTCTTATATTTATTTATGATATATATTTTAGATAATGTTTGGTACTCAAATCCTCCTTTAGATCATAACAAGTTATCCTATTTCTGTATTTTATAAAGGAAATTTACCATTATGGGTATTAATTGCACTGGTAAAAAATTGTTCACCACTTTCTTACATATAACTCGAAAACTAAATAATGCTAGTGTGGATTAATGATGCTGCTCGAAACTTCATAGTTTCGAATTAGCTGAAACTGAAACTAGAATTACCAGTTTCGGATATTCATCATCTAGCTGAAACTTGCCTGAACTAAACTGAAAGTTAGAATTCCGTAACTATGCTGAAACTCCGAAATATGATTAACCAATAAAAATTGAGTATTTTATTTCCCCAATATTTATTTTCATGATACAATCACTTACCAAATAGCTATTTATCTAACAATCACCTCCCTGACAACTACTCTGTCTTATACACATAATTATCCACAGCATATACCTGCAACCACTTCCCTAACAACAACCCTTTTCCCAATGACAGTCCCTTTTACAATACCACCTTTCTATAACACCTCCCCAACATAAACACTTCTCCAATGCACTATCCTAATTACCTTCCCAGCACATTCTTCTCGACACATTCTTCTAACTATCTTCCCTGTCACCACGACAAGCTTCTCTAATTATATTTCTCTACAGCTATTCCAAACAACACCTACCAACACAATGAAAATGTTTAAATTAAGAAAAAAATTAAAAAAAAGGATATTAACGTTAATAAATTAATAAAAAAAATTAGTTATTGCAAAATTATGTAAAATTTGCTAGTCAAAAAAAAAAAAAAAGAAATCGATAATTTTTAATTTCAGAAATCATTAATTTCTTTTTTTTTGATTAGCAAATTTCATATAATTTTACAAATAAATTATTGCGGTTGCATAATTTTGGGACCCCTATTAATAATTTCTTTATAATTAAATGATTGTAATTGCAATCATGATTGCTAAAGCTAGCCAATTTATCATGAATCTGAGTTTGTATCAAATTTAGAGTTTTGAGAAGTCAGCTAGCTTTAGCAATCGCAATCGCAGCTACAATATTTAATCATAAAGAAAATTATAATAGGGTTATAAAATTATGCAAACCATAATAAAAAAAAAAGTATTCCTATTATTTTTTTGAAAAATCATTCAAATTATTTATTGTGGTTCGTGAAATCTGCAGATCAAAAAAAAAAGAAATCGATGATTTCTGATTCTGATTGCCGATTTCTTTATTATTTTGCAGAAATAGAAGTTGTAGATTCATAATTTTGTAACATATTTTATTTAACATTTTTTGGAGAAATATAGTTTGCGTATTCATAATATTGTAAAGAACTTTATTGTGTAATATTAAATTTTATTTCTTTTTTAGCCTGATAAATTAACTATTGCTAAGCAAGAAGAAAATTTAAAAGTTGCACTAAATTCGATCTTATAAGAATAATTACATTATACTAGAAGTTTAATTTGTTTATTACTAAAGAATTAATAGAATTTCAATGTAAAAACATAAGGAACTTTAGTATATTTTTTATTGAAATATATACATTTTTTTCATTACAATAAATTTTAGAAGTAGACACCTTGTGTATCCAAAGCATGTTCCGGAGTAATAAAATTTGTCATTATAAATGGTGTATTTTTTTAAAAAAAAGTATGTTAAATAAATCATTACAGCAGATCGGCGGAATTGGACTCTTTAATTAGACTCTAAATTGAGAGTAAAAAATTTATGGATATCAGTTAATATATCAAAAATCAACATGCTTTTATTTGATTTATTACTCTTAATTTAGGGTCTAATTAAAAGGTCCAATTCCGCTGATCTGCCATAATGTTAATATTATATATATATATGATAAGTCTTTATAGTATATATATAATATGAGTAGGCTAAAAGAAAACATATACATTTTTGTGTAACTGATTAATATAACTCCGAATAACATATTTTAAATCTAAAATAATTAGTTATATGTTATTTAGTGTATAAATCATTTGCACAAAAATGTGTATGTTTTCTTTTAGCTACGCTTATATATATTATATAGTTGATATACATACGCTATCAGCAGAAATTAGCAATCAGAAATCAGAAATTATAAAATTAATTAAAAAATATTGTTTATTGTAGTTTGCATAATTTTGGACCCTTATTAATAATTTTCGTTATGATAAATAATTGTGATTGCAATCACGATTGCTAAAGCTGGCCAATTTATCATGAATCCAGGTTTGAATCAAATTCAGAGTTATAATAAGTTAGCTAGCTTTAGCAATAGCGATCACAGTCACAATCATTTAATCATAAAGAAAGTTATCAATAGGGGTTCTAAAATTATGCAAACCGCAAAAATAAATCATTTTGAAAATATATACTACCGGCCAATAAAATTTAAGATCACAGTATGTCAAATGGTATATATGTATGTACATAAGTTTGACGTAAATTTTGAGTTACAAACTTGTGATTTTAAAATTTTTTAATTGATTTTTTTTTAACAAATTACCGTATAGACCCAAAATAATGCACAGGGGCGTTATTTTGAATCTCGGCCCAAATTAAGCCTAATTTCGGCCGAAAATTGAAATTACACCCCTGCGCGTTATTTCGGGTCTATACGGTATTTTATTATTTAAATTTAAATTTATACCACAAATAATTAGTGTGTTGCGAATAATTGTAGAAAAGGTTTTTAAATGTGATATTGGAAAAGTGTTTGTGTTGGAAAAGTAGTGATATTGCGGAAGTAGTAATGCCCGGGAAGAGAGGTTTTATGGAAAAAGATGTTGTCAGAAAAGGGAAGGTTGTTGGGAAAGGGAGGGTTATCAGGGAACAGAAAGTTGTCAGGACTAGATAAAGTTGTCAAGGAAAAGAAGGTTGTTGGAAAAGGGAGAATTATTGGGAGAAAGGGTTGTTAGGGGAAGAGTAGATTGTTGGGAAAAGGAAGGGTTGTCGGGGAAGTGAAGGTTGTTAAGAAGTGATTATTATAGCTGATTTGTAAATTAATGGGATGTTTAAAAATTTTGATTGTTTCCCAAAGCCCTTTGGTTTTATTTCATAAACTATCTAAATCTTCGGAAACTACATCACTGTCTTTGGAAATTAGCAATACTATTTCTGAAGATTTAAATAACAAGACCAAAGGTTTTGAAAAATGAGCAAACTTTTCAAGTGTCCCAATAATTTTCAAATCAGTTGTGTTGGTGCATCATGCTAGTTTGTTTATATAAATCAAGCATAAAACAGGATTTATCTTATGCTTTACATATAAACTTAGTTTTGAAAAAGTTTTGAAATTTTGGCATAGTTTAGGAATTCTGGCATAGTTTCAGAATTTCAGTTTTTAGTTTTGGGCAGAGTGTTGGAGTTTTGGTTTTGGTCATTAGCACAAAATAGTTTCGGGCAGCATCATTAGTGTGGATGTCTATGAATATTACAAAGGCATTGTACGGTAGAGGCATATAATATGTACTACACAAAAAATAAACAATAGCAGTTAACATTGCAAAACTTGTAGTACTACCTGGTATACAACATATTATATTTTATGTTTATTTTATATTTATTACATGCTATTAATTTAAAAATATTTTAAATTTTAATATTTACAAAAATGATAATAATGAAACTGAAAAAAGCAATGAAGATAAAGGCTATGATAAAATTAACTGTGAAAATGAAAGTAACAAGTTTGATGATGAAAATATTGATAAGAATGATAAAAGCAAATAAGACTAGGCCAACTCACCTACCTGATTTCAGTCTAAAAGTTTAAAATTTATCTTACTAATTGTAAAGTTAAAATTTTTCTTAGTCATTAAATAGTTTTTTTTTTTTTAAAGCTATAAATGTAAAAAAAAACATTAAGCTAAATTTATTGTAATAACTGTCCAGTTGTTATTATGCTTATAATACCTCATAATCTTAATGTAGTGATCAGGGTATTAATAACAAATAAATTAGTTCCAAACTTTACACTAACAGTATTATAAAATTTATTATATTGTTAGATATTATTAATTAAAAATAACACATTCAATATTTCTATTTTTAGGTCAAACTATAATTTTAGCAATACTTAGCAGTGAAGTTTATATTTTTGATACAATAAATTACACCTGAATTAGCAAGCTAATATAACAAGTAAAAAAGCTCAAACTAGAGGTCTGCAAATTTCTAATTTTGTAACACCTGCAATTAGGGTTAAAAATTTTTTGCTAGCCCAGCCTGGCCCGCATTAATTAATTTAAATTTTTAGCCCAACCCAGCCTGCAAATATATAAATTTTAAAATAAAGATAAAGATATTTATTATCTAATTTTTTAATAAACAAAAAGACAAAGAGGTTTTTAATAAATAAAAATTATTTTAATAAACAAAAAGTTTAATAAATAAAAATTATTTTAATAAACAAAAAAAAAAGGCTTTTAATAAACAAAAAGTTTTTAATAAAAAAAGAGGTTTTAAATAATTAAAAATTATTTTAATAAACAAAAAAACTATTAATAAACAAAAAGTTTTTAATAAACAAAAAGGCTTTTAGTAAATAAAAAATCTTAATAAACAAAGGCTTTCAATAAATAAAAAGATTTTACTATAATAAACAAAAAGGTTTTTAATAAACAAAAAGATTTTTAATAAACAAAGAGGCTTTTAAAAAATAATTTTTTTTAATAAACAAAAAAACTTTTAATAAATTATAAGACTTTTAATAAATAAATTTTTAATAAACAAAATAATTATAATTTTAATTAATAAATAAAAATTTCTTGATTTAATCTAGTTTGTAATTATTATATTTAATTATTAAATTTGATCTGGCACAACCCAGCCCAGCCTGCAATTATATAATTTTAAACCTGGCCCAGCCCACAATTACAAAATTTAATTATTGATTAATAAAATAATCTTTACTTATAATAATGATTTTAAAGACTAATCTTTTTTTTTATTAATTCATTCCTTTACTTTATTCTTATTTCACTTTTTATTTTTTATATAATTTACAAATACAAGCTAATTTAGTTGATTTACTAACTCTACTTTAAAAATCTTTATAAATAATACTTATACTTGCCACAAAATCTACTTATCTCAATCTCAAATCCCATTTTTATTATATTAGAATTAGGATTAAGAAGAGATTTTAAGAGTTTATAGTTTGTGCAGCATGTATAATAATATTTATAAAATAAAAAATCATACCAATATTAAGCCTATAATTATATTTGAAATATAAATATTAAACAGCTTAATGTAGATATGCATATAGATCATAATAGTAAAAAAAGTAATTTGTAGTAATTAAACAAATAAAATATTAAAAACTATTGCATATATAGTTAATTAAAATCTCTTTGCCAAAAGATATAAAGTTATTTTTTGAGAACAATACTATATAAAAAATCAAAATAATTATATTATAATTTTAAGGGTAGAGGATACTATTTGCAAATTATATATAAACCTAATGGTAACTTTTTTTCTTTTTAAAATTAAAGAAATTTTATTAAGTAAACTGGTATTAAATTTCTAATAAAAGATGTAGAACAGGTTTTTCTGATTCTAACAGTAGTAAAAGCATTAAAATTGGTTAGATATTCATTTAGATACATGTATTTAAATATTTAGTATTATAAATTGTTTATAAAAATTATATGATGATTATATGATATAAGCTAATCAAAATTAATGATTTTGTGTAACCCTGGAAAATTTGAATTGACTACGGAAAACTTACAATATATACAAGTATATTTTTTTAAAATATTTGTATTAATCTATATAATATAAAAATTTTACAAAAATTAATTAAAACAGTAAAAAGTTTATTAGTATATTTTATTTTTTATAAAAATCACATTGTACTACAAAAATTATATGACAAATGATCTACGTATCCTCTACTCTTAATATCTGTAAAATAATATTTGTTTTTAAATTTAAAAAACCAATATTAAAAATTTATATTTATTTAAACTAAACTTTATTTTAATTATATAATGCTTCATTTGATTTATAGAGCAGACCTTATCCTAAAATGCAATTCTTTCCAAAGTCATTTTTATTGTTGTGATTATTTTCAAAAATATATAAATGAATTTCATATAATCTATATGAAAAAAAAATTTATATGAGTTATGAAGACACTAGTGATAAATGATAATTTTTACAATAAAAGGATATTTAAATAAATTATTTAGTTGGAGCAGATTAGAAGATTTCAGAGGCTTATTTCTAAAAATTTAGTTGATGTCCAACTCCCACCCAGGAATGATGATTTTCTGTGTTTCATGGAATGCCGCAGAAATCATGGAATCGGGGTGTGGGCATGGAAACATTGCAGATATCACAGAATTCTTGCAGAATGCACCTTTTTCTCAGTTTCGTGGCCTTTAGCCAATCAAATCTCAAGAATCTATAATGTGCGAAAAAATTTACAGACCAACAAAATTTAGGAATTGAAAAGCAGGCTTCTTTATCTGTAAATTTCAGATGTTATCATTATTGTTAACTAGCCAAATTTGCCATTTTGCAACAGGTAAAAGAAAACTCTTCACAACATCATTTTTTTTTATCATTATTGATTCTTTGTATACTTACTAAAATAAAAGATAATAGCAAGATAAAATCAAGTTGGATATTGTTATTAAAATAGAATCACTGCAGAAAAGGAATGCAAAGGGTACTTAAGAATCAAGCCAGATATTGTTATAAAATGGAATTGGCATTGAAAAAGAGTACTTAAGTATTGAGGTTATTGTTACAAGAAAGAGATAGTTTTATTTTTTAAACATAATAGCTTTTATTCGAAAATATGTAATAATAGATAAAAAAAAAAAATATAAAGCTCTAATTGTTTTTTTTTATGATGTTCTTTTTTTTTAGCAATTAGTTTTTTAAGTTTTTTTTATATACAATGAAAAGAGGTGGGCAGTCTAAATCTTCTGTTACACCTCATACAAGAGTTAAAGAAAATCCTAGTGAATTTAGAGTTTAAGATAATCTTTTATTCTGTAACTTTTGTGATTATTCGATAGATTGAATATGAAAGTAAACTTTCAATGATCATCTTAAAAGTCAAGTACACATTTCTAAAAAAAAATCTTATGAAAATAAAAAAAATTGCCAGATTCAACAAATGATTAATTTTTCTGCTACTGAATCTAAAAAAGAAATTATAAATGATTTAGTAGAGGCTTTTATAATTGCGGACATTCTATTAGAAAAAGTAAACTTATTACTTTCATTTTTTAAAAAACATTGTAAAGAGGGTGGTGCCATCCCCCAAGCATTAACATTACAGTAGTTATATGTTTCTAATGTTTTTTCTACACATCTAGATCTTCTTAAAGCTTTATTTGTTCAAAAACCAGTTTCAATAATCGTAGATAAAACTATAGATGATTGTCAATGAAGTGTTGTTAATACACTTTTTTCATATTGCAAAAATACAAAATTAGTTTCAGTAGATTTTTTTACAACTGTTAATAATTTAACTATTGGTCAAAATATTATTAGTGTACTTGCAAATTGTAATATTTCAATTACATCACCTTATCTTTTTTTAACTGTTTCAGCATCATATATGAAAAAATGTTATTGTAAAAGATTACATTCATTAATGCCACAATTAATTCATATTCCATGCTGTGCTCATATTTTAAATTTAATTGGGTAAAATTATTAAAGTATATTTTTTATTTAAATTAATTAATAAATTAATCATTAATTTATTTATTTAGAGATACGTGGTGCACATTTGATTCATTTTCATTAGTTAAAACTTTATTAGACAAAATTAAGAAATATTTATTTGAAGTCTAGCACAATGTTGTCGTTATATTGATCATCTGCATTTTTGTGGTGCAACAAATATAAAAAAATACTCTTTCCTATTAAAACCAGATAGAACTCATGGTTTGAAATGATTTTGTATACTAGAGATTATTTTGTTTATTGGCCAGAATTTTTTCAAAATGAAATTGAGCATGATGAAACTGATGCTTTAAAAATTATTTGTTCTTTTCTTTCAGATTCACACAAATTTAGTTTAATTGCAATTTATGTTAATTTTATTAGTATTTTTTCTAAATAATTTATATCTACTTTAAATTTTTTTCAACAAGAAAAACCCGTAATTCCTTATGTTGAAGGTAGGCTTCAACAACTTACAAATTTTATTGAATCAAATGTAAGGGCTATGCATTTTGGTTCTCCAATGGATGAAATTATTATTCAAAATGGGTTTCAACCATCTGAATTCTATCCAATATTTCAAAATGCTTTCACTAAAGCATATTTGAAATTTGTAGCACATATTCCTTCGCATCCTGGTAGGTTATTTTTTAGTGCTTGTCAAATTTTT
>CAJVPY010003826.1:0-13476 GCA_910591965.1 Dentiscutata erythropus
AAAAAAAATAGATCATAACTAAATTTATGCTATTTTTAAGCTAAAATTGTTACATGAACTCTACAGCTTAAGGGATATGATATGCATATAACTTGATTGTATACATTAAGCATTCCCATATGTATGTTTGTTATTGTTAATATATATATATATATATATATATATATTATCGGTACTTGTTATTATTATTATTATTATTTTTTTTTATAATATAGCATGACTATAGAGACCGTAAATATATGTGGTTTTTTTTTTTCTTTTGTATATATTTATTGAGTTACCTTCTTCCTTTTTTTTTTTTTTTTAATTTACTTGCTCTGGTTTGCTGCCTGACTATCTGTTTGCTTAGTAAAAGAATTCCTGTTTAAGAAGCATCTTCGTTCTGGGTGTCCAAGTTTTCTGCATATTAAGCATGCGTAAACGTGTTGACAATTGACTTCCTCGGGGCAACCTCTGCGATTCCAGTTTAGGCAAATTTGCCTTCTGTCGTTCCAGGTGATATCTGGTCTTGAGTTTCTTGGGTTGGTGTTGGGGTGGTGTTTTTTGATAGTAGTTACATCGAAGTTTTCGCCTTCGGCTTCTACCTTCCGGTCCAGCAATATGGAATCAGGGTTCATTATAAAGTGTATTTAATGATTTTCATCGTAATTGATGACTGCAGCAAATTCCTGTTTTATGCAAAGTGTGCTAATGTGGTCTTGGTACGTATTTAGCTCTTGCTCCTGTATCACTAAAACAGCTTCTATGTAAGCTTTAAATGTGAGTAGCAACTTTGCGATATCGTTGAATTTCTGTGGGCGGTTATGTTTACGAAGTGCAATAGTGCCTCCTTTAGCTGTTAAGAAAGTATGATCATCTTCATTGTGTTTAAGATACACTTTTAGGTTTTTGTATGTGAATTCCTGTAGGTCGATATAGGAGCCGAATGCAATAAATTTCCAGAGCCGTGTAGGCAGGCTAGGCTTGCTGGGCATTGTTTCGATGATTTTTGTTCTTCCGACCAATTAAGGACCTACCAGAGACGAATACTCTCAACTCAGGCTGCTGAAGAGTTGTTAAAACTGTGAATGGCTAGGAGGTTGCTTGTTTCAAAGTAGTTGAAGGAGAGAAAGGTACGTATAGTATTCTTTATTTTTAAAGCGTTGCTAGGTTAATGGAGTTTTTGGGGCACAGTACTTGTATCGCATTTTGGGCTCGGAGCACTAGAGTTTAATATGAGGTTATTTAAAAGTAGTGTTAAGAGACAATTACCTTGTTGATCGATACTGTTGTTGTTTTGGTCGATTTGTGAGTGCAAGTGAGTTGGAGGTTAAGCAAGATTGTAGCTGTCATTAGTATGTATATTTGGTTGGTTGGAAGTGCCAACTTGGGAGTTTGGTAATTAATATGCATCGATACATAGGTCGATCTGGTCATTTAATTTGTTGATCAATTCTAAATTGGTGGCCATGGAGTGATCAATGTATGATTTGATGGTATTGATTATTGTGTCTGATGATGATTTGTATACAGCATCGATGTAAGCTTTTGTGCTTGTGTCGATATTAGAAAGATTAGTGCGAGAGGTTGTATTGTTGCTTGGAATATTTGTTGGGTTATTGTTATCAAAGTTTTTCTCAGACATATTGCAAAAAATTCTTAAATTTGTAGGGTATTTATAAAATATGTTTGGGTAGCTTTCGTGTTTCACTTGTATAGCGGCTTTCGATCTTGTGTCATTTAATTGGTGACCTGTTGCATGCAATCTACGCGCTCCCTATTGTTGCCTGGGTATGTCCCTGATTTTTGTTTTAGAACTATATGCGTGTGATCTACAAGCCTCCCTGTTATTGCCCGAGTAGGTCCCTGATTTTGTTTTAGAACCACATGCGATCTACAAGCCACTTGACATGACCCATGTGGGCCCTAAATTTGTGTCATAGGTGGGTGAAACCACTTAAACTGGTTTTTTGAATTGCTGACTATCGTCAACATACATAAAATAGTAGCAAGTTTTGTAAAAAAAAAAAAAAAAAATTTGGAACTTTTTTTGATGATCACTTGGACCAAAATTTCCTACTAAATGAAAAACAAAAATTTGTTGAAGAGTAGAAGACAGTGCTATAGGGCGAATTTATAAAGATCAACCCTTTGATTCTGAAGACTCTTTTGCATATTCAACATGCAAACCAGAAGCATTAGGAAACAAGATAACTGGCAAGAGTTGGTGTCCTTACCTTCAAAATTCTGGAAAAAAGATGCTTATGAGAAGTTGGGGCCTTTTTGTCGACGAAGTAACTCATAACACAAAAGAATAGAATAGAAAGAGAACAACAAATAGGTTTTTCTAATAACGCTTTCTGGAAATTTGAAAACTTTCCTTTGAATAACGTAAATCGTGACTTGGTTCGAAAGGAGCCTTAATATGAGACATGAGAAAAGGGACCTATTATAGGCATGACACTTGTTGTTTAGAGGTAGTTCTCATATGCTACCTACTAACAAGCTCAGAGTTTATCACTCACCAAAAAGACTTAGTACTATGTAGGCTTGGGTAGACATTTCTTTGGTGTTTCCTTTTGGTTTTTTTATTTTCCAAAATTTTTGAAAAAAAGTGGGTATTTGGGCTTACCCTTACCAAAAGATCAGCAATATTTACATCTTCCTAATTCAGATGTACTCAGTAGAACGCAACCATATATTTGTTTTGTTTATTAATATAGTGTTATGGTATGAAGAAAAGATAGGTATCCCATTTAGAAGATACCCAAGTTTCATTAGTGCCCAGAACGAGTCCTATACAATAAGGCAACGTCTTACAATTGAGATATATTAATTAGTTACAATTATTATATAATTTTTATTCTTATACCTGGCACGGGATATAATAGTATATTATGGCTACTTTTATTTTTTTTGCTTTTTTCATCTTGGTTCATTTATATTAGACTATTTTAGAATTTGTTAAAAAGTTTTTTTTCTCACTGTAAGGTGTTTTTTTTCTAAAATGTTTGTCTTTCATTAACATAGCATTATTTTTTTCACTTTTATGTATGAATAAGAGTTTTAATTTTGTTGTCAGGCTTAGGTGGAAGAAGTTTGAAAAAAGGGAGAGGTAGTCATGATAGGCAGTAAGTACTATCTGTTGAGAGCTGGGTAATATTAATTACAGGAGAGGTCCAGAAAAAGAAGAATCCTACTATAGCAGGTCGAACATAGGTACTCATTGAGAAACTGGGTTAGTTTTTACTTGTAATTTAGGTATAGTTGTGTGGCTCTCGGGTGTAGTGCATGTTGTTTAGAAATAGTTCTTATATGCTATCTACTAATATATTCAGAGTTTATTACTCACTAATAAGTCTCTCTAAAATTTTAATAGTCTAGATGATTATTACAAAGCCTAATAAAGTAAAGACATGACTGCCGAATTGTTAAAAAAAAAAAAAAAAAATTATAATAAATTATAATAAAACTTATAATAATTTAAGAGAATTGTTATTGCTACTCTCACTTTTGTTAATGCTACCCTACTAGCCTCCAACCCACGATTTGAGGTCATATGGTCTAAACTAAGAATAGAGATTATATAACTTTGGTGAAATACATTTCTCAAATTTTTTGATTAGTCTATGGAAATATACTGATTACATGTATTTGTATTTACAAATAATTATATAATATATAATGTATATCAAACTTTCAAAATAGTAATTTTAGATAATAGAATTTGATAAAAATTTTTTTAAATAGATTCTGCAAATTAGTAAAATTTATTTTAAAAAAAATTTATCAAACTTAATTAGATAATTGTCAAAAATTTTTGTGCAAAGTTTAGAAAAAATTTCAATACTTTAGAAAATAGTAAGTAACAAAAAATTTCTTGACAACTATTTAATAGAATTTGATAAAACTTTTTTTAATTCAATTATATGAATTAGTTAAATTAATTTAAAAAATTTTCATCAAATTTAATTAGATAGTTGTCAAGAAATTTTTGTTTAAAGTTTGAGAAATTTTAATATCTTGAGAAAATAGCTATAGTAGAAATTTTTCTAAACTTTGAATCAAATTTTTTTGGCAACTACTTGATAGAATTTGATGAAAATTTTTAAAATAAATCTTATAAATTATTAGAATTTATCAAAAAAAATTCTATCAAATTTATCAAGTAGTTAATGTGAACTTTTTATTTAAAGTTTAGAAAAATGTTTGCCTTAGCTATTAGGATATATTAAAACTTTTCTGAACTTTAAATAAAAATTTCTCAACAATTATTCAATAGAAGTTAAAATTTTTTTAAAATAAATTCTACTAATTCATAGAATTATTTAAAAAAGTTTTATTAAATTTATTAAATAGTTGTCAAAGAACTTTTGCTTAAAGTTTAAAAAATTTTAGCCATGGCTATATATTGAAAAATTTTTCAAACTTTGAATGAAAATTTTTTGATAACTATCTAATTGAATTTGATAGAATTTTTTTAAAATAAATTCTACTAATTCTCAGAATCTATTTAAAAAATTTTTATTGAATTCTATTGGGTAGTCGTTAAGAAAATTTACTTAAAATTACGAAAAATTCTATTTTAATAATTTGATATATGGGGTAAGTTAGTAACAAATTTATTAGATAAATTTGTCTCATTTCTACTGACTTACCCCCCATATATTATATATTACATAATCAGCAGTATACAAAAATTATATGATTGGTATGTGCTCATAGATTAGCTATGATTTGTATAACAATAGTAGCTAATGAAAATACTGAATTACTCTAAACCAGAAGTTAACCAAAGTAACTTGATTTGGGGCTTTTAAACCCAATTTCTAGTTTAAAGAACTTGAATTAGGTTTTTTTGAACCAACTTCTAGATCAAAAAAAACTGAACTAGGTTAAAAAAACCCAACTTCTGGTTCAAAAGAATCTAAATTGGGTCTTTTTAACCACTTTTAGTTTAAAAAACCTGACTTGAAACCAAACTTTGGTTCTGTAGAAGTTCTTTTGAACCAGAGCTAATTCAAAAAAACCTGAATCAGTTTCTTTTGAACCAGAAGCTGGTTCAAAATGAACTGAATCAGGTTTATTTTACTATAAGTTAGTTTAAAGAAACCTAAATCTGGTTCTTTTGAACTAGTAGTTAGTTCAAAGAGACCCAAATCGGGTTCTTTTGACCAGAAGTTTGTTTAAAAAAATCTGAATTAGTTTCTTTTAAACTAGAAGTTAGTTTAAAAAGACCCGAATCGAGTTCTTTTGAACCAGAAGTTGGTTCAAAGTAACCAGATTTGGGTTTTTTTAAACTAGAAGTTGGTTCAAAGAGACCCAAATTGGGTCTTTTTGAACCTAAAGTTAGTTTAAAAGACCTGATTCAGGTTCTTTTGAACCAAGTTGGTTCAAAGTGACCAGAATCGGGTTCTTTTGAACTAGAAGTTGGTTTTTTTGAACCAGAAGCTGGTTCAAAGTGACCAATCTCAGGTTCTTTTAAACCAGAAGTTGGTTTAAAGAGACCAATTTGGTTCTTTTAAACCAGAAGTTGGTTCAAAGAAACCAAATTTGGGTTCTTTTGAATCAGAAGTTGGTTTAAAGAATCCTGATTCAGATTCTTTTGAGTTCTTTTGAGCCAGAAGTTGGTCCAAAGAATCCCGATTCAGGTTTCTTTTGAACCAGAAGCTAGTTCAAAAAAATCTGAATCAGGTTTTTTGAACCAAAAGTTGGTCCAAAGAATCCCAATCCGGTGTTTTTTGAACCAGAAGTTCTTTGGACCAACTTCTGGTTCAAAAGAACTCAAATCGGGTTTCTTTGGACCAACTTCTGGTTCAAAAAACCCCGAATCAGGTTTCCTTAAACCAACTTCTAGTTCAAAAAATCCCAAATCAAGTTTTTTTGAACCAACTTCTGGTTCAAAAGAACCCGAATTGGGTTTCTTTGGACCAACTTCTGGCTCAAAATTTCCTAAATTAGGTTTTTTGAACCAACTTCTAGCTCAAAAAACCCCAAATCGGGATTATTTTAACCAATTCTGATTTGGGTTTTTTTTGAACCAGAAGTTGGTTCAAAGAAATCCGAATCAGTTTTTTGAACCAAAAGTTGGTCCAAAGAAACCCGATCTAGGGTTTTTTTGAACCAGAAGTTGGTTTAAAAAATCCCGATTTGGGGTTTTTTGAGCCAGAAGTTGGTTCAAAGAATCCCGATTCGAGAATTTTTGAGCCAGAAGTTTGTTCAAAAAAACCCAATTCGGGTTCTTTTGAACCAGAAGTCAGCTCAAAGAAACCTGATTTGGTTTTTTTTTTGAACCAGAAGTTGGTTCAAATAAACCCAATTTGGGGTTTTTTGAACCAGAAGTTGGTCCAAAGAAACCAGATTCAGGTTCTTTTGAGACAGAAGTTGATTCAAAAAACCCGATTCAGTTTTTTTTGAACCAAAAGTTGGTTCAAAGAAACCTTATTCAGGTTCTTTTAAACCAACTTCTGGTTTAAAAAAAACTAAAATTGAATACATGAATTACGTGACTGGAAATTTGTGTAATGCAAAAACACAATTTCGACAAAGTCACGTGATTTCTGTTCTTAGTAACCTTGGATCATAGTTCGGAGGCCGGTGGGTGGCATTAACAAAAGTGGAAGTGGCAATAACAATTTGCTATATAATTTAACTCATAATATACCCATAATATACCCACAATATAACTATTAGTTTGTTAATATTTTATTAGTAAATAACCCATGCTAATACCATAATAACACCACAATAACACTACGATAAATCCACTTTTGTTAATGTCACCTTATTATGATCCAAGGTCACATGACCTGGACTAAGAACAGAGATCATGTGACTTTGTCGAAATTGTGTTTCTAGAATTTTCTGCATTTACAAATTTCCAGTCACATGATTTGCACAGTCAATAAAAGAATCTGCTCTGTTTTCTAATAGGAAAGAATTTAATTTTTTTTTACTCGTAACCTAAAAAAATTTTTTACTTTTATTTTACTATCTTTATTTTGTAGATTGCTTATATAAATACTTGTACAAAATAAGGTAGTTGCATGACATTATCATGCAAAACCAGGAATGGGGAAGTATCTAGATATTAAGTTGCTTAAAATTTTAAGTTAACTTGAATCAGGATTTTGTGATAATTGATCTAATATATTAAATTTAGATCATGTGCACAATTATGGATGTTAGTCAGTTCAACTAAAATTGGTCTTGCACTCTGTCTTTGGACTGGGCCAGTATGATTTTTTATAAATGGTCAGCCTAATATAGTATAAAATCATTTTAACAAACACATATAGCCTAATTTTTTGTGGTTTGTTGGAGTTAGATTGTGAGCACTATTGTAATATATAGTATAAATGTAAGCAGGGCACTATGCATCTTGAATTCAGATAAGACTAAAATTTATAAACATACTTTGTATAAAAATTTTAGAAAATCAAGTTTTAAGAATCATAATTAGCACAAATAATAGATTATTTAAAAATTTCGATTAAAAATTTATATTGATTGAATTAACTTGAATAAAAGATTGCTTATAGTTCAAATTAGTACAGAAAATAAACTAATAAACCTAATAAGTGTATATATTATTTGAGTACTCTAATTAGCAAATTATTTTGCACTTATCTGTTAAATTTATAGTCATCTAAATAAGTGAATTAATGTGAAATGACAGATAATTTATAACCTTCGTGAGATAGAGTAACTTAAAGAGCAGCAAAAATTATTTTAAATATTGAATAAATTTATATCACAAAAATTACATCTTTAATGGATGATTGCCATTCAACAGAAGCATGATCTTAGTAAAATGTGACTCAGATTACTATATAAATTTACTATAGGCGAATGTGGCGATTGTTCAAGATAAACTTTTATTTATACTAAGTTAATCACCTTTCTTGCTGAAGAGACTTTTTTAAAGCTTGTCAAGATGCATCTAATGGTGGTTAGAGCTTCAAAATCAGCCTAGTGAGTGCCAAGATATCTTTAAAAAACAGTTCTTTTACTATGTAAACTTCTTTGCAAACAATAGTATTGTTTGTAAAGAAGTTTACATAGTAAAAGAACTGTTTTTTAAAGATATCTTGGCACTTACTAGGCCGATTTTGAAGCTCTAACCACCATTAGATGCGTCTTGACAAGCTTTAAAAAAGTCTTTTAAGCAAGAAAGGTGATTACATTAGTATAAAAAAAGTTTACCTTGGACAATTGCCATATTCGCACTATAGTAAATTTATATAGTAATCTGAGTCACATTTTACTAAGATTATGCTTCTGCTGAGTGGCAAATTATCTATTAAATATATTTTAAAAAAGCTTACATATAATATTATACTCTTTATTAGATAATTAATGATAGCATAATTATAAATTTGTTATTAATAATATAATCAATGAATCTAATTAAAGAAAATGCACAATTTTAATGCCAATACTTGTTATTTTAGATTCTGATTAACCTCTTACAATACAAAAAAAATTTATATTTAATTATGTCTTTATAATGATGTTATTAAGAAATACCTTGGCTTTGAACAATTATCATATAAAGTCAGACTTATATGTTTATTATAAACTTAGACAAATTATTTTTTTAAATGCTATATTCATTAAAAGTAATGAATATAATATCTGTATGTTAAAAAATCAGTATAGGTGTATTATTTTCAATGAATTTAGTTTCCATCTGACTATTTGATCAAGTTGCCAATATGATTTACTAATTTTAGGTTTATATCATTCACATAATGAATTATAATTTATATTAAGTAAAATGTACAGTACAAGTAAAACATACTGTTATTAATCAAATGATTATTAATGTCCTTAAAAATGAGGACAAACAAAAATAACAAGTGACTCATTACAAACAATACTAAAATAGATAAAGTACAAGAAATTACTCAAAATAAATATACATAAATTAGCATTCATACATACTAGTATGTAATATGCACATGCATACCTGATAAACAAAAATTTAGATATAATCTGCTAATACAGGTAGAGAAACCTCATGCTCAAATTAAAAAAAATCGATCTATATATAGATATAATTAGAAAAGCCTATGAGTAAATTAGAAAAAACCTGACCTACATATAGGTAAAAAAGCAATTTCTAATCATAGAGGCTTGACATCACTCAGTAACATTCTATATATATATGAGTGCCACCAAGAGAAAATATGTTATCAGACTTTTAATTATATTCTATATACAGTTAACCACTACGACAAAGAATCTAAGATTTTCCATAAACAGCTAAAACATAAAGTTCGATAACAGGTTTATCTTGGCGGCTCTCATATATATATATATATAACTCTTTATATAAAACAGGTTTACAAAAAGAAGTGATCATATGATGAATAAAAAAGAGATATTCAATCAAAAGCACAGATTTGTACAGAAACACTTCATATGCTACTTAACCATATACTCCGTTCCTGGTAAAAAACTTAATACATATTAATAAAAAAGTGCTTATTTCATAGTAAATTTGTCCAGTAAAAATATTTATTTATCTACACAATTTCATTTTTCACCTTTGCATACTAAAATAAAATCTTACTTATGCTTGCTTATTAATTCAATTGGTTCTTTGAGCTAGACTTAGTTTGCTAATTATATTATCATTACAGTAATACAAGGCTATGTAAATGATATACAGTAATTCTAAATTTTAGTGATTCTAAAAATCGATCTGATAAAATAAATTTCAAATTATTCTCGGTTATAGTATAATATAATAATATTAGAAGATATATTCTTAAGAAGGCTTGATTGTGTTTACTAAATATATACCATACTTTATAGTAAAAACATATGATGTATAGTCAGACCTCTCTAAGTGTATACCCTTTAGACCACAATTTAATAATGTGCATATAGAGAATAATAAGAAAAGATGCATTTATGAAGGCCAAGTATATATTTTGGGCCAGCACTTGAGTGTCATTTAGAGAGGGTGTACACTTATAGAGTGTGCACTTAGAGAGGTCTGACTATATCGTGAAAATCAAAGCATCCAAAATTATGTCTTAACTATAACTTTCAGTCTTCTACATGATAATATTAAAACTCAATTAATTTTTAAAAATCAACTTTTATGCATTATAATTCTACATGTGTTTACTATTATTAACTAAGGTATAGATAATGTTAATAGTGTGCATTAGTGAACCACATGCTGTGTCAAAAGAATTACTGCAACAGAATTTTTATAGTACTAATGATTGAAATAATCAAAATAATAAGTAGGTTCTAAAACTTAAATACTCGCTATAGAAATTATAAGAATTCCAATATAAACTAATTCACCTTAATAACAAATTATAGTTATTAAAATTGTAAGTTCTATATATAACTAAATTTTTCAGCCACTTATGATATAAATAATATTAATTACAATGCAAACTAACTCATATTGACCATATATATTGTACTCACCCAGAATAGCAAGTTCTGTAACAGAATAATTTGTAGTAACCTATCCTATGATAGAAACCACAACAATATTTCAATACAAACTAATCTAGACTTGATTGTTACTAAATAGCGAGTATGTTCTATAATGAATTTTTTTATAGTATAATAACTCGCAAATGCAAATTATTTCATTTTAACCACATATTGTGGTCATCAGAATAGCAAATAAGTATTGTAATAAAATTTTTTAAGTAGCTTAATTCCAATACAAATTAATTTAGTCAATAGTTAACAAGTAAGTTTGTAGCAAAATTATTTACAGTAACTCACAATATAAATCATGCCAATTTCAATGTGAACTAATTTTACAGAAATCTTAAATTTTTGCGAAAGCGACAAAATATCATAAATTATAAATAAAATTTTTTAAGTAGCTCAATTTCAATACAAATTAACCAAGTCAATAGATAACAAGTAAGTTTGTAGCAAAATTATTTACAATAACTCGCAATATAAATCATGCCAATTTTAATGTGAACTAACTTCTTTATAGAAATCTTAAATTTTTCTGAAAGTGACAAAATATTATAAATTATGAATAATATAGATCTCTAACAAAAAATTTTCATAGCAAAATACTAATTTAGCTTCTTACTAGCAATAAACAAGGTTTTGACAAGACTTTCTAACTGAGTATGAAAAAGTAAAAATTTTTCATACTCAGTCAAAAAGCCTAGTAAATAGTGCCAGTAAGAGGCTAAATTAGCAATTTGCTATAAAAATTTCCTGTTAGGGCTGTATTATTCATAATTTACACTAAATCTAGGATATTTTGTCACTTTCACAAAAATTTAATATTTTCATTAATCAAAACATTGTATATTAGAATAGTAAGTTTGTAATAGAATTATTTACAATAAATTACAATAAAAATATAGCATTCGAATGCAAACCAACTCAATTTTAATTGCATATTATGATTACTAAAATATTGAGTAAGTTCTGTAACAGAATTTTATTTGTAGTAGCATGCTATAGAATCATAATAATTCTAATGCAAGTTAACTCATCTTATTTAGAATAGTAAATAAGTCCCATAACAGAATTTTTTTCAGTAGCTCATAAACAAATCAAATTAATTTATAATAAATGCAAACTCACTCACTTTAAACATTTATTGTAGTTACTGTAAATGTAAGTATTTTCTGTAACAGAATTATTTACATAAATCACAACAATCCTAATGTGAACTAATTTATGGAATAGCAAGTAGGTTTTGTAATAGAATTTTTTAAGTAGCTAATAATAAAAATCATGATAATTCTAATACAGACTAATATATTTTAACCATATATTATAATTACTAGAATAGTAAGTAAGTTTGTAACAAATTATTTATAATACAAACTAACTTATTATAACCACATATTATAGCTGTCAAAATAGGGAGTAAGTTCTATAGCAGAATTATTTTACAGTACTTCATGATAGAAATTATGAAATTTTTAATGCAAACTACTCAAACTTAACTATATAATATTTTAACTAGAATGGTGAATAAGTTTTGTAACAAAACTCTGTTTATATTAATTCATGATAAAAAGTATGATAATTCTAATATAGACTCATCTTAATTAGATAGAAAGTAAGTCCGTAATAGAGTTCTTTCAGTAACTCATAAATAAACTATGTTAATTCAATGTAAACTAATTCATTATTTGTTGTCACTGAAATTGTGAGTAAGTTCTGTACCAAAATTTTTTATGTAACTCATGATAGTAATAACAACAAATCTAATATATAGATTAACTTACCTTAGCACTAAATAGCAAATAACTTTTGTAATAAAATTATTTATAATAAATAACTCATAATAGAATCTATAACAATTATAATACAAATTAATGCATATTATAGTCACTGAAATAGGGAGTAAGTCCTGTAAAAAATCATTCGCAATAAAGAATTGTAGCAATTTAAATGCAAACTAACTCAAACTTAACTTTATATTATGGTTATTATAAATTCTGTAACAGGATTTTGTTTACAATAACTCATGACGAAAATCTTGATAATTCTAACCTAAGATTATTTAACCAGAATAGTTAGTTTTGTAACAGAATTTTCTCAGTAACTTACAAATAAATGTTAGTCTTATTGCAAACTAACACACTTTAAGCACTTATTGTAGTTACCAGAATATCAAGTAAATTCTGCAACAAAATTATTTATAGTAACTGATAAAAAGTATGACATTTCAAAATGAAATAGCTTAAACTTAATCACATATTATTGTCACTGGAATAGCGATAAGTTCTTTAATAAAATTTTTTACTATAAATTATAATAAAAAATTATAATAATTCCAATACAAACTAACACAACTTTAACTAACTACAGTAATCACCGAATAACATGTTCTGTATAAAATTATTTACAGCAATTCATAATAAAAATTATATTAATTCCAATACAAACTAACTACTTTAACCATATATATTGTGGTTATTGGAATAGCAAGTAAGTTCTATAGCATTATTTCGTTAGTAATCCATGATAAAATCATGTTAATCCCAATGCAAACTAACTCAAACTTATCTACATACTATTAAGAAATCACAATAACACTAATACCTCAATTATATATAGTAGTCACAGTATCACTTTAGTGATAAATTAAATAATTAATAATATAGAATAATTTGTAGTGAAAGACAATATAGAATATTTAAATAGAAGTAAAATAAGTTAACCAACAAATAAAGCAATAAGTTAGCTACTTAATTGTAATATAAAAGATTGAAACTTTTCTTGACAACTCTTGAAATATCAATTATTATAAGCAAACCCAAACCACATAAACAACGAAAAAGAAAATCCTTTCTTTGGAAAGACTGCTTTAATGAAACAATCCAAAATTATGCTAATCAAACTACACAAAACCTTAAACAAATTCCTTTAATTACTCATTAAAATCATCTCAACATCATATGGAACCAAATCTCTAAAGCTCTAATTAAAGCAGCTAGCAAACACATTCCTTTCAAAAAAATCAAAACAATT
>CAJVPY010003827.1:0-13476 GCA_910591965.1 Dentiscutata erythropus
CGATTGAATGGATTCCATTTAATAAATTATCTAATGCTAAAGAAATCGGTAAAGGCGGATTTGGTTCTGTATATTCAGCAACCTGATTGGATAGTATACGGAAAGTTGAAAAAATTGGTGGCGATAATAGTTGTAATATCTACCAAAGAATGTATGAACCATTTAGCATTGTAGCACTCAAGACGTTGGCCAGTTCTGAGAAAAACAATAACTTTTTAAAAGAAGTAAGTTAATTTATTCTTTAATAATTTATCTAATAGTTTATTAATCTAATTCATTGAAAGATTTTTTTACATAAATTTAATTGTTAGGATGTAACCCTGACAAACAACACAGTGGACAATTGGAAATAAAGATATTGATGATTGCATGAAAGCATTCCAACTTAGAGCTCAGAAATATGAGATGCGATTGAATGGATTTCATTTAATAAATTATCTAATGCTAAAGAAATCGGTAAAGGCGGATTTGGTTCTGTATATTCAGAAACCTGGTTGGATAGTATACGGAAAGTTGAAAAAATTGATGATGGTAATAATTATAATATCTACCAAAAAACACATGAACCATCCAGCATCGTAGCACTCAAGAAGTTTGCCAGTTCTGAGGAAAACAATGACTTTTTTAAAAGAAGTAAGTTAATTTATTGCTTTAATAATTTATTTAATAGTTTATTGATCTAATTCATTGAAAGATTTTTTTACATAAATTTAATTGTCAGGATATGACTCTGACAAAGCAGTAGACAATTGGAAATAAAGATATTGACGATTGCATGAAAGCATTCCAACTTAGAGCCCAGAAATATGAAAATGCGATTGAATGGATTCCATTTAATAAATTATCTAATGCTAAAGAAATCGGTAAAGGCGAATTTGGTTTTGTATATTTAGCAACTTGGTTGGATGGTATATGGAAAGTTGAAAAAATTGGTGGTGGTAATAGTTGTAATATCTACCGAAGAACACATGAACCATCCAGCATTGTAGCACTCAAGATGTTGGCTAGTTCTGAGGAAAACAATGACTTTTTAAAAGAAGTAAGTTAATTTATTGCTTTAATAATTTATCTAATAGCTTATTCATTGCTTAAACTTTAAGTTTAAAAGTCTTATGACATGTAAATTAAATTTTAGTAAGCTTGCAATATATGGAATAACCCAAAACACAGAAACAAATGAATACTTGATGGTCTTTCAGTATGCTGATAATTGAAGTCTTCATAATTATTTAAGAAAAAATTTTATTAGTCTTACATAGCAGACTAAATTACAAATACTTTACAATACTACGTGGGAGTTCATAGAATTTATGAAAATGCAGGGTATATCCATACTGATTTTCATAGTGATAACATGTACAAGATCAACACACTAATGAAAATGTACAATCCTATATTGCAAATCTGGGATTGTCTAGAAAAGTAGATGAGGAAGTTTCAACTAGTGAAATTCATGGAGTTATGCCCTATGTTGCTCCTAAAGTTTTATTAGCCAATAAGCCGTTTACAAAGACAGCAAATATTTATAGGTTTGGTATGATTATGGCAGAAATATCAACTGGTCAAAGACCTTTTAATGAACATGAATTTAATTTTAAAACTTGTAGTAGAAATTTGCAAAACATCTTGACCAATAGTTGCATTTGGAACTCCTATCAATATTAGAATCTAAACCTAAAAAATTTGTTATACTGTTTATTATGCTAATATATTATACTAATGCTCTTATGCTCTTATTTTATTTATTCCAAATATTATGTTGTTATAGAGCAAACATTAGTAACTTTGAGTATAAGTATCGCCAAAAGAAAACCCAACAATTTAAATATAGACTATATTTAAATTGTTGGGTTTTCTTTTGGCAACACTCATATACAGTATATAAGTATTATTCCAGTAATGTATTGTTGTTTTATTAATTATATAGGCTAAAGGTCGTACTGTATCTTTAAGGTTATGATAATGAAATAAAATCGAATTCTTTTAAAAGATAATAAATAAAAAACAAAGGTAGTTTTGCTAATAATTTATTTACAGGTATTTAATAACAAATATTATATCTATCTGTATCTGTTTTCTAATCTTATGTAATAAATTCTTTGTATGTAATTATTGGTTTGTAAGCTTAGTGAAGTTTTTTTTGTTTTCTAATATTAAAAATTATGTAATTTGATTGGCCGATTATCATGAGCAATCACGGGTAGCATAATGATCTACATTATGCATATTGTTTACTTGTTTGTTTTTTTGACCAATTAAAACAAATGTCTGCCATGCTGTGTTGCTTTATATGCATTATGCAGCACCTCTCTTAAAATAAGTTTAAATTCATTTCTGAGCCCTAGTTCTCTTTTGTTAAATCTGCCGCTTGTTGTTCTTACTGTTTTTCCCATTTCATAATGAATTGCCCAAATATTTATAAGGTGGTGCTTTTTTTCCTTATTTGTACATCTAACTCTAACATAAGCAGCTTTATGTTTTGCTGAGATATGCCATTCAATATTTTCTACAAACCTATATGTTTTTAAACATCTTTTTATATTTTTTGTTTTTGCTAACATAGGTAGGTTCTATATAGTTAGATTCACTTCCTTGTGAAGATCCCCTTTCTTGTTGTTTTTGAGATTTACTCCTTGTATAGTCTCCTGTTTAGAACTATTCTTATGTGCTCACATAGATTTATATATATCTTTATTTCTATCTGAAGTAGCATCTTCTCCTGTTTTAGCCTCTTTTTCATTCAATTATTCTCTTTTTTTGACTATACCTATCCATTCTTTCACTTCTTGTATTGCTTGATCTTCTTGTCTAAACTTAGTATAAATTAATATTGCTTTAGTTTCTGCATCTTCTGTGTTATCTTTTTTTAATATTTAAATTTCACTCTTATTGAGGTTCATTCTGCTAATCTTAATAGTACTGCTTTTTCTTTTTTCCTAGCAGTTAGATCTTCTATATTATTTGTTATTTTACATTTCCTTTTTAAAGTTTCTTCTTGGATACTTGGATCTTTTTCTTTTATATCAAGCTCCATTTTTGTTGAAGTACCTAGTATTTCTAGTCTTTTCTTCTTATTTAGTTTAAGTCTTTCTTTTTTCATACTTGTTGTAATCTCAGTTACCTTACCAAGAAGCACCTGTTCCTTGATTGACAATTCTTTATTTTGATCAGATTTATACAAGGCCCATTTATAATTTTCGATTGTACTATGAATTGTTATTATAAATTCAGTGTATTGGTATTCAAGATATCTCACTACGTTTTGATCTATATTAATGTAAATTTGCTTTGCTCTGCATATATTTCTTGTCTTTTACTCTGCGATGCTGAATCAAAATCTTTAATTAGCATTAGATTCATACGTTTAATATTTGTATATTATATCTGTGCTATGAGTATATTGTGTGATTATCTTTTCAAAATTTCTAGAATGCACATTTGTTTTGCTAAAAGTGAACACGTGATAAATTGATTGTTTGTTTGTATGCAGTGTTGGCAATTCTACTGGCCAAACCAAATTTGTTTACCTTTTCGGCCAAAAAAACATATGAATTTGGCCGAATTGCCATTTTTTGGCCGGCCAAAAATATGTTTGGCTGGTAAAATTGCCAACACTGTTTGTACGCATATTGTTTGTTTATTTGTTTGTTTGATTATGCGCTTATAGTGATCTGTAATTCAGGGTCTAATGTATCCCCCAAAAAAACAAAAAAAAAATTTCAAAAGTGGTTTTTCAGAAAAAATATGTCTTCAACCAAAGAAAGTTCTAACACTTGTAATGAAAACTTTGTTGTTGTTCTAACAAAATATATGTATTTTTAGGTGCCTTTCCTTTTTACTTAGACTACTTTGTATTGTTTGCTATACCTAAAAATGCTTTATGACTAATTTTTCTTTTGTCATAATTTGGTGCAAATGATTAGTGGAGAGAGTTGGATAAATTTTTTGTTGTACCAACACTAATATTTGACATAAATTAATTACTACATATGTATGTATTAATTAATTTATCACTTAATCATGTCATAAATCTAAGCCAATGTTGAAATTTAAACTCTCGATGTTGTACAAAAAATTAGCAGACAAATTTGCTTGCAAGATGGTGTAAGGAATAATATTTATGATATTGAATAATAGGCATGATTTCTTATTTGTTCAGTTAATATAATTGCTATCAAGTGAAATCAATAGTTTCATTCATTTCCTTGGTAGTTATTTTCCATGCAGGCCATCTTACTGATGTCATATAGGTTAGGGTTAACATTTGATTAGTTGTAGGTTCATATTGTTGTTAGGAAATGTCAATTGCGTAATGTTCGAGAAATGAGGTGTAACAGTTTTGTCGACAATTCTTATTAACTGTCCATCAATATACAGTATTTTTATTATACTTATTGCTTTAATAGCTTATATTAATCTAGGTTTAATTTAAAAATCTAGGTTTAATATGGGGTTCCATAGCAAAAAAGAGAAGTGAGACAAATATTTTAATTTAATGCAAAATAACATAATAAATTTTAAATATAAAATTTATTGTTTCAATAAATAATATAAAATTTTTAAATATTTATAAAAAATATCTTTTGTTATCGTGCAAACTCTTATGTTCATAGATTTTTCTTGTTATTTTTGTACGTTATTGCATAAGCACAACAATCTCGAATTAAAACTCAGTTAGCCAATAATGACTTGCAAAGCATGATCATAATTGCACGATAACATCGATATTGGATCATGCGAAGATAAATATCATAAAATTCGTTCTGTCAGAACAAATTGTTGGCTGAAATGTGCCGCTGCGCGGCACATGTCAGCCAACCATTTGCTTCGACAAACCAAATTTCATGATATTACTGTATTAATCGTTGCATGACCAATATCTCAAAATTAAAGTCTTAATAATATATTTTTTATTAATGTTTTTAGTTCTTATTAGATTTCAAACTTTAGAAATTTTAATATCATTTATTTCTTGTGCATTTTCATTAGCCATCATTTGATGTATAATTATGATGTTAAATAAAATTATATTAAATAAAAGAGGTGATAGTGTCAAATAGACAAGCCAAAGCTATCTCAGCGAATGCTTAACCAATTTTGATGATTTAACTACTATCATTACCAGAAAAACCTATTGAACAAAGTTACTTAGTAAAGGTTGCGAAATTTATTAATAAAATTTTCAGATCGAAAAATTTTTTAAAATTTTTCTGCAAAAATTTGTGAAGCAGACAAAAACTTTCGCAAATCTGCGTTGCTGATGATGCAGTTAATAATAAAGACACGTAAAATTTTTGCAAAATATTTCAGCATTTCGGTTACCTTTTTAATCTCAGTTGATTGTCTGCACTATTGATGTGTAGTAATTTCGTATGGACTAGTGATGCAGGAGAATTAATTCTACATGTGTAGAAATAATTCTAAATTCGATCTTAGCAATTCTACAATTCTATATTAGAATTGTAGATCAACTTGTAGAATTGACGATCATATAAAATTACGTTTTTGATGTTATAATTCAAATTTAGAATTTTGAAATTTTTTAACCTTTTTAATTAACTTGCTAGATTTATTGGCATGTTTCTAATTGTGGTCGATGAGGCATTTCCATTAGTAATTAAGTTTGAAGTTATAAACGTTGCTTTTCCCCAAATCTGCAATATTCGATGAATTAAAATATTCCTGAATGATAAGTTACTAAGTATGGGGGATGGCTAAAGCCAGGTACATCACGAGATTACCGATTTTTCTGATTTTTAGGGTTAGGGTGAGGTAGGTTAGGGTAGGTTAGAAGTGGTTTTATATAGTAAAATCGCATTTCCGACACTTTTACTTTGTCAACCGAGGCCAGTTTGGATAGCCATTTTTTATATATTTCGTGTTTTTGTCTTTACCGTTTCGCTTTGTTTTGTTCGGACTGATCCGGGTTATATATCGGGTTATTTCGTGATGTACCTGGCTTTAGCCTACCCCCAAAAAAGTTAACTCAAAGAAAATCAATTACCAGAAATAAACGTCAATACAACTAAAATTTCCCAGAAAAGTAATTTAGAGTAACACCAATTATTTCTAAACTAACTAAATTACATAATACTACAGTCAATGGTATACGAAAACATGAGTCACCTTAAACAGTTAAGTAATTTTTATTGTGATACTTTTAGTATTGGTTTTCCGATTTCTTAATCATTATAGTGTATAATGTAATTCGCTATTTTGATATTAAACATTCTATGTAATATATATATATATATATTAATTAAATAAATTTACCATTCGCTTTTGATGTATATTTAGCAGGTAATTTATAAATAATCGTGAAATATCAAATAAACAATTACACAATATCGGCTATATACTATTTTAATCTTTCCCTACTTTTGCATATGGAAATCCTAATTCGATTTTGACCCGAATAGGATGTAACGGTAAGATTTAACGTTACTTAATTAGGTGAGGCATGCCTTTAACCGAAAAGGCATGCCCTATATATTAAGTGAAGATGCCTTCTGATTGCTTAATATTATAATATTAACTATGTCTACAATAATATAGATATATATATATATTTAGAGGCATGCCTCTAGTCCAAGGCATTGCCTTCACGCCCAAAAATTTCCTGCGCTTCTCACCCTAAACCTAATTCATGATAAAACGCAGAAAAGTTACACGTAATCAAAGTGTGACGGAATCTGCAACTCCGAATTATATGCCAATAAAAAGGCACAATATAATTTCTAAGCTTTCTAAAAAAAACAAGAGTAGAAAGCTCGAGATTATTAAATAACAAAGGCTTTCTTCCACCGAAATGGATTGTATGTTTCATCAATATTTAAATTAAATGATCTTTGTATCTTTAAAATCTAATTAAATCTGTGCGTTTGCAGATGAATGTGTTGCAAATAAGATCATGCCAAATTTTGAGCATAAGATTAAAGATTTTCAATATCATACATGGAACGTCACTAAATGGAATAATTTACCAAGGAGGTTAGAGGGTCCTGAGTTTGAGGCTGGAGGTTGTAAATGGTGAGTTAAAATTCATTAGTGCTCATAAACGAGTACTAACATGGTTAAATTTAAAAATTTAGGCAAATCTTACTTTTTCCATTCGGAAACATACTTTAAATAAAGTTTCTATTTACTTGAAATTCGTTGATCAGCAGGGGCACGCCTGTGTGCAATTTGCATTGCTTTTATGGAATTCAGAAGAGCCGGGGCAATATACCCGCCGTTGTAGGAATTATTACAATTTAATTTGTTTCCGTAATTATTACAAAACACATTGATGGCATTTGTCTTCTTAAATAGATGCATATCATCGGTTCGATGAAGAATATCCTGATTGGGGCTTTGGGAATTTTTATGAGCAAAATAAACTACTTATTCCGTATAGTAATCGGACCCGTCCACTAATTGAAAATGATTCCTGCAATATTACGGTTCTCGTTCGTGTTCTGGAGGATCCAACTGGTACACTATGGTCTGATAGAAATATATTCAATGCAGGGCACATAGGCTTAAACAGCCAAAGAATAAATACTTTCTTTAACTCAGTCATAATATCATTATATTACATAAAATACCTTCGCAAGGTTTGTTTATCTATTAATATTTTTAAACCAATTTTTTTAAACAATATAATCATTAATATTTGATTATAGGCCGTATATTTGACCTCTAAAGAAAGTGATAAACCAGATAAACCAACAAGAAGCATTTCATCAGCTTTACAAAGAGTTTTTTATAAATTGAATGTTTCAACATATTCGGTTGATCCAACAGAATTAAAAGAGTTTTTTGGATGGGAAATTTTTTCTATGAATAATGTTCGAAAGTTTATTCGAACATTACTAGACGATCTTGAAGAAAAGACGAAGGTAGAGTTTATATATTATAATACGCAACTTTTATTATGTAGGCTAATATTTACTTTACATGACTATATCTGAAATTTAGAATACAAAAGCGGATGGTACAATTTCCAAACTTTTTGTTGGCACTATGAAAACTCATATTAAATGTATTAATGTGGATTATGAGTCTTTACGTCTTGAAGATTATTATGGTTAGACGAAAACTTTATATTTTATTAATGATTTTGTCTTTTATAGTTCTTTAACATGTTTATTTTCAATAGACATTCAATTTAATGTTAAAAAATGCAGAACTCTAGATGATTCTTTTGCTAACTATGCGCAGGAAACTTTAGAGGGAGACAATAAATACAATGCGGAAGGCTATGGCCTACAAGTAATGTGCTTTTTCTTCATTTATCTACACACACTGCTAAACTAATACGTATATATCATTATTTAATATATATATTTGTAGGTTGCCAACAAGAGTGTGGTCTTTGAAAGGTTTCCATCTATATTGCACATACATTTAGATCGGTCTGAATACGATGCACAGAATAATCTTGTTAAAGTATGTATATTTAGAATCTTTAAATTTCATATTCTTTTTGTTAACGTTACCATATTTGTTACAGTCAAACTATCGCTACGAATTTCCTATGGAAATCGATTTACAAAAATATTTATCACCAGATTCAGATAAATCAAAGCCACATAAATATATATTGCATGGGTTTGTATTATAAATTAATTCTCATACTATAATAGATTATGTTTGTCCAGGCTAAACCTAATTCTATCATATGAATTTTTATTTACTGTAAATGTAATAGTGTACTTATTCACGTTAATGTCAATGGCCGAGATCAATATTTTGCGTTGCTAAAACCAGAAAAATTAGACAGATGGTTCGTTAAAATTATGTTCTCACTTTTATTCACATAACACTTAATTATGTTAATATGTTAAAAAAAAAAAAAAAAACAGGTTTAAGTTTTATGATACTCAAATTACGCATGTATTGATTAAAGAGATTCTTAATAACAACAATGATGAAAATTTCCTATATAACAATGCATACATGTTGATATATTATCGTGAATCTGATATCGATGAATTATTAGATCCGCTGCATCCTAAACACCTACCGAGCCATTTGCATGAGTATGCAATGCAATACATTATCTAGGATCTATTTGGTTATAAAATAGTTATATTTACAGGTTTTACGGATGAAGAAAATTTTGCACGCGAACAAAAGAAAGAAAAGGGCTATTTGCAAATATCGGTAATTAAAAAAAAATTTTTTTTATAATTAACTGTTAAGATTGGAATGTTTAATTATATCTAAATTATTGTATAGATTGTGACCGAAGAGATGTTTATGAACCATAAAGGATTTAATATTGTTAACCTTTGTGACCAAAGAAATTTTCCGCTATCTGAAGTTTCTCGAGTTGATATTTTAAAAACAGACACTTTTGGTGCTTTTAAAAATGTTGCCGCTGCAAAATTTAAAATTCTTATTAATCAAATGAGGTTTTGGATAATTAAGAAGCAAGACGACAATACTTTTAGGCTGCATAATCTTATAACGGACGATTATCTCGATACGCGTGAGTTATTTGTAACGCTTCAACTAAGCTACTTTTCACATACAAAATCACTGTTTGTATATTTATTAATGTTGCAATTACAACTAGAAATGAATGAAATCAGACTTACACAATATGGTGATTTAAGAGTGTATATGGAGGTGTACGAAAAGCTAATAGATGTCAAAGTGATAATAATTTTGCTTTTACTTAATATCTCTATTCTATAAATCGTGTGTAGTTTTACTAATTTTTATTATCTAACACAGAAAAAGCCGTTAAAACCATCATCTGTTATGATTTTTCTTAAATATTTTAATTTCTATACACAATCGCTAGAGTATGTAAATTTAATATATTACACTAGATTATGGCTAACATACAAACCAATTGATTCAAATTTTACACGCATTAACAGAGGTCTTGGTCAGGTGTACATTCAGACGGATTATACAGTCAAAGTTCTTTTTCCTATTCTCTGTGAAAGAAAACAATTATCGTCAAACACACTTCTTGATATATATAAAGTGAGTTAGCTACATTAATTCATATTTTATTTGTTTTCTTTACATTCAAAGTTACTATATATATATATATTCCTACTAAAAACTAGGAAACTAAACCAAATGCAATCGAAAAGATGAATCCAAAATTTACATTTAAAAAATATAATATACAAAATGGTGATATAATATGCTTCCAAAAGACATTAACGAATAAAGTGTATGTATGTTATTGGATTTTTTATCTCTTATTTTTTAACTAACGGTTTAAATTTATGAAAAATTTTATATAGGATTCAAGAGCATGTTTCCGCAAATTGCATCTATAACATTCCTCAATTTTATACATCATTATCAATGAATATTATCGTTCATTTCAAGTCAAAATTTGGATATAAGGATCCGATACCTGAATTTAAATTAGTTTTAAATAAAAATTTAACATATAAATCTGTACGTTAAGTTATTTAATTTCATTATTTTCTTATATATATTATAGTTTATTTAATAAGTCTTTTATGCTTAGGTTGTTAATCAAGTCGCTATTCATCTTAATATCGATCCTTTAAAATTACGCTTCATATCAGTAGGATCGTATGGAGAACCAACATTTAAGATTGATAGTATGACTGCTCAAACATTATCAGAGATGCTCCAATCTTCAAGTTTATATTATGAGATACTTTAGTATTTAAAATATATTTTAGGGTATAAATAATTTTGATCAATGGTGTAAAAAAATATGGATGCTTAATTTCTTATTTGTTTAGTTAACATAATTTCTATCAGGCGAAAACAATAGTTTTGTCCGTAGCCACTCATTTTTCTCAGCAGACATTTTCCCCACAGGCCATTTACCCTATCATGTTAATTATATCAGGGTCCAATGTCACCAATGATTATATTATAATTCGCATGTATATAAAAAAAAACAGATCTTTATATCGTTTTTCCATAGTGCCGAAATGTAGCTGTCTCACACATAAAAGCTTTTTTCTAACACGTACCTTTTTTAAACTTCTAAACTAGAACATGATAATGCAGGCGGCTTCGCCGCCTGTTTTGATTATTATGTATAGAGGCTAATTGTATTTTCATATTTAAAATAATCGAATAAAATGATAAAGTGCAACTTGATAGTAAAGATTTACAACTTGAATAATTTATTTCAAATACTTCAGTTCATAAATATTTATCTAGTTAAATTAGGGTTAGAGTTAGGGTGTACATATGATAAAGTCAACCCGAAAAGGGTTTTTTATATAAATTCTGAATCCACTTAAACTCCGTTTACACTTACGACATATACATTCACAAAATAAAATTAAATAGATGAAATCAAATTTCTTGATACATAAATGACTTATCTATTATAATTGGTGTAAATAAAGCAAAGTTAATGAAGTTGTACAAGAATTCACGAATTTAACGAATTAGAACCTTCGCAAATTAATTTAGATGAAATGAATACTTAATTGAGTAAAATTAACGTAAATAAACTGGGTACGTGGTATTTCACCGACAGCTTAGCTCACCGACAATTACAGCTGTTTTCATAAATTCTGGGACACCCTAAAAAAATTGCCGAAGACTATTCGATAAGTTATTTATCTCGGTGCTATACATATATAAATGCATAATACATACCAGATACGTATTTGTTACTAAGATTTTTCAAAACATATTCGTTGGAAAATAGTTGAAAAGAGCGGTCTTCTGTGGGCCGAGTTCTCAAAAGTATGACTGTGTTGATGAATTATCATCACTTTAAATAAACACTCTATATACTTTGAACTTTATTATAATTAATAACAATATTTGGCATAATTTTTGTATCGTGCATATTGGATAAGGCAAAAAAAAAAAACTTTAATAAAGTGTTGAAAGAGTTGACATTGCGAATGTAATATTTTTATATACTGATCACGCACTAATCATACCGGAGTCAATAACTTATTGAACTCGGCCGAATAGACTTCGGCAAATTTTTTTAGGGTGTCTCAGAATTTATGAAAACAGCTGTAATTCACAGACAAGTTCATTTTACCGACAATTAACTTACCGATAAGTTCATTTCACTGACAATTATTTCACTGAAGCTCATTCGCCGGCAAGTTTTTTTTTTATAAATTACACTAACCTTAACTATAATTATTGTTCATTTTATATGATCATGTGAATTTTTTTGCCTTGATATTTTTGTCACGAAATGACATTTGTCAAAATATCACGGAAAAAACATCACACGGCCATATAATACCCAAACAATAATATCGATATTGGTCATACGAAAATAACAGGAAATTTTTTTGTATTGTTTGAAGAATTTTCTTATTTGATTTTTTTTGAATTTTGTAAACATAATACATTTTAAATTACGCGTCGAATCATAATTACATCATAATATATTAAAACATTTTCTAACAGATTTAAATCAAACAAACATGATTTTAAGATCGTGTTTTAAAACATTTGCCATTTATTGTATGAAGTCGTTAATCTTATTCATCATGATCAATAAAAAAATTTAAAAAAATAGAACTAATAATGCACACATATATATTGGGATGATTCAGAATTAAGGCTCAGATTTCTGATTTCGAATTAAACTAGTGATGTATTTATTTCGAAATTAGTGGTTCATAAATCTTATATAAATACTTTTTAAGATCGGAATTTTCTTTTGAGATTTGATATATTTTAAAATGCCTTATATTTCCGATCAACAATTACATGTCAAAAACGTAAAGAGTATTTTGAAGTATTAATAGAAGAATATTCTAATAGTACTCATAAAATATAGCTAATATCCTCAAAAAAAAAAAAAGAACCATAAATTGTTGGAACTATTGTAAACAATTGAATTAGATCGATATCTTACTATTCGTGAACAAACTAACAAGTTTTATGATTTTTTTCTCAGGTTTTCTTTAGTAGTTTGTTTAAAGTTTTTTGGAAAGTAGATTAAATATTAATGATTCGAAAATAATTATATAATATTACTTAATAATTTTTAAGCGATAATTTGTAGTTCTTTATTAATTTATTACGATTGGAATTATACATCATCAAAAAAAAAAATGGCTACTAATTTTATCTCCGGATAACTAAAAAAATTTTTTTACAGCTTTTTTTTCTCATCTTACATTTTTTGTATATTACATAACCACTATAACATTATTCATTTTTCTTTTATTGTACTTTTTGCAAGTATTAATAGTCCTATTTCTTTCTCTGATTTCAAATTTTCAAAACAAAAATACCTCACTTATTTTCGAAATATGTTAATTACCTAGCATTGACTAATTACTTTATACTTTCATTAATCGTTAATTATCGTTCGTTATAAAGTTTCATCTGATATAAAAAAAAAAATTTAGTAAAATAAACACAATAAGCAATTCAAATACATCTGGCCCAACCAGGTGCTAACTTTTTCAAGAACAATCTCCACAAGCGTTTTTGTTCATAACGGAACTACGAACCATTTTTGCTCGTAGTATTATAAGGGAAGTCCGC
>CAJVPY010003828.1:0-13472 GCA_910591965.1 Dentiscutata erythropus
TAAAAAATTTAAATATTAAAAAAATTAGTAAAAATCTTCGCAGGCAAATTTGCCTGTGTTACAATTTAAGGGATAGCACCGATAAGATGTATAGTTCGTCTTAAGTAAAAGAAAGTATATAATAAAGGCTTCCCGCCCTTGAGGGACAATATCTTTCGTAATTCACATAAAATTCGTTCCCAAATATTTCTATACCCTATACTCCCAATAAATAAATACTAAACCCTGATTGACTACTTAAATGGCATAGGTAGTGTGATCGTTATCTCTTGTTCATGTGATAAACGTAAATTGTACTGAAACTGTCCAGTTGATTCTCGAAGAACTGAGAACTTCCGTGTTTTGGCATTTTCCAACTGTCTCAATGTACCACTGATAGTTGTGGTTATTGTATTTCCGGTTTAGAGGTTAAACGGTGGTCTTGTTGTCCAACTCTCCCGACAAACCGAGGATAGTTGAGGTTGATTATTTTGTTCCGGTTTAAGATCAAGTGGAAGATCCAGGCCGTGTTTTTGTGTGGAAATTGGTTTGGATAGAAAGTAAAAGCATTAGTGCATTGTCAAGTCTCAAGTCAAGTTAAAAGACATACACCTACGACCTTTAAATCACCCACTCGCCAAATCTAAACGCCTCTCTTCGACTAAGCCGATCGTAGGTTACACAATGTCTAGGTTCGACTTGCCGATTTACTGGCGTCAATAGATTATGTTAATCCTCCCAAAATCGATAACCTGTCAAATCTAATAAAAAATTAGTCTACCGTTATATAAATTTAATAATTTTAATGTTTTCAAATCTGATAACCTCTCAATACTGATATAAAATCTGTCCACCATGCATATCGATTTTGGAGGTTCAGCAGTATATACTTATATTTGAAATTGTATTAATTGTATTTTTTTTGATTCTGCTCAAAAAGGGCTGGTTTACCAATTAAATTTCCCATACGATTATACCAAACAAATAAATATTAGGTAAGATTTTGAAACCTCTAGGCTTCAATAATAACTATGGAGGAAGTAATTTTACTGTTTCTTGAAGTACACTTGCGTTTTGGGATTGATTGGTAGCAGTTAAGGAAGCCAAGTTTCAAAAGAGTGGACATTTTAACTTACTTTTTGGTCTATGATAAATCGTAGAAATCATAGCTTTCCAATATTTAATTTAAATAAAATTAAAACGACGTTCTTATGAAAATTTGCTTTGTTAATAAATTGTATAGTATATTAGCAATTTTCAATCATTCTTAAAGTCAAAATTTTATTTTCTTTAGAAGTTAAATGTAAATATATGATATTAAAGGATGTTTAAGACAGGGGTTCAAAAAAAAAGATTTTAAAGACTTCTTTCCCAAGAAATGAGCTACCGAAAAACAAAATAAGATAAGAATAATAATCTAAAATTTAATAATTAAGCGTGAAGGAAATATTTATCTCTGTAATATAAATTTAATAAAACAAAAATTACTGCAGTTTTACCTTCCTAAATGCATATTACATTAATAATTAATTTAAACATAAATTTGAGAATTTGCTCTCAATTTCTACAGTACTAATCGGCTTACTGATGTATTCTGAAAATTTTTGGGTGTCATATAACTTACAAGTATATATTTCTTGTGAATGTATTTGTTTAGTCGGTTCTGGTTTGATGTTATTATCTTTATTAGCTTCCAAAATTTGGTTTTTGATTTCATTATCATCTTTCTGATCCATTTCATTTAACCAATGTGTGATTATTTCAATAATTTCTGTTGCAATAGGTCGTTTATCAATATATTTATCCATACATTTCGTAGCTAATTCAATATACCAATCTGGTCCAAAACATTCAGGTCTTGATCCTTCGACAATTCTTACTGCAAGATTATCATCAAACTGAATTCCATCAAATGCTCTTTGTCCGCTCGAAATTTCTGTTGCGATAACTCCAATACTTGAGTATATGGTTGACCCTCCAAAATCTCAGGTGCTATATACGGCAGGATTCCACAAATTTTTCCTTCCTTTACTTTTTTAGAAAGTCTATATCCGTCATGCAATCTATTTGCTTGCAAAATGTTTCCACTGTGTAAATCTCTGTGGACGAGTTCCTGCGAATGAATTGATTCAAGATCCAAAGCTATATTGTACAAAATATTCAATTTATCTTTCCATTCTAATTGTGATACTTTTACAAGATTTTGTCGTAACCGAACCATTCGGTACATTCCCATAACAATAATATAATCACCACAACTATTTCTTGACACTCCATAACAATTCAAGAACGAAGAATTCTCATAACCAATTTCACAATAGTTTCTTTAATTCCTGGACAAATTCTTGTACATTTACTGTACATATGAATCACAAACAACTTTGAGTACAACATTCCACCACGTACCATTAAGTCTATCATACCAAATTGTACCATATACAGTTGTGAATCCTTCTTTTCCAATTTCTCTGATATCTTTAAATTCATAGTAATCAATCCAAGATAATTTAAATCTCTCATCATCTAATAATCTTTTAAATTCAGAATTGATATGATCAGGTGATTTATTAGTTTTCAAAAGACTTCTATATTTTCCAAACCAATAATTTATTCGATAACATATAACAATACTTTTCATTCCTGCTTTACTACCCGTATTAGCAGATTTTTATAGTATTCAATTGCTTTATTACAATCTTTATCAACTCCGTCTCCATATTCATAACAAACACTAACACTATTCATTGCAGAAGCATTATCCAAATCAGCCGATCTCTTATAAAATACAAATGCTTTCTGAAGATTTCTTCTACTCCAATTCTATATTTGTAGCAAAGACCATCATGCATCGCAGTTGAATTTCCTAACTCAGCTACTTTCATATAATATTCAAAAGCCTTCTTTTCATCTTTATTAATTCCAATACCATGTTCATAAGTGTAACTAAGTGAACGAAGTTGTTGAGAATCCTTTTTTTTTTTTTAGAGAAGGAAAGATCATGCGCTAAATAATACAAACTTTATTGTCCGAACATCGCAGAGGATATGTATTTAAAGTTTAGTTAAAGTGATACAAAAGATATAACAATAGTTACGTTTTTAATTTGTTCATTAGTTTCTATATAGTTGCATTAAAAGCGTAATTTTGAAACCTTTCAGTCTGCCTGCATTTGTCTGCACGGATATTTGTATTTTAGTGTTACAAACCCAAAATTATACTGTTGTTACTACAGCCCATTTATTTAGCTGATAAATTTTACTATAGACCAGCATTGCTTAATGCTGGCCCAGCTCCAATACATTTGCCTGGAATTTTAGAGATTGCTTATTAAAATCATATTATATTTACTGAAATTTAATAATAACGACGAGATATCATAATAAATTACAACAAAATTTTGCAACAAGTAGTGAATAATAATGGTAAGGTGTGTTTCGTAAATATAGCCATCACTAATGTACTATATTTTATTTAATGAAGCTACTAAAAATCTTAAATATCAATTTAAATGCTTGAAGTTTTATTAAATAATATGTTTGGCATTTGGCACACAGAATTTTTTAAAATATCATAATATTCATTCTCACAAAATTCCACTAGGCTGACTAGTTGAATTTAGGGAAACTAAAAAACAAAATATTGATTAAATTTTGTCACAAAATTCTTGCATAAGTGATTCAAAATTGATACTTTCTTACCGGCTAAAATTACTACGATATGACAAAGAAATTTAAATTCAGGAAAAAATTATGGCAAATCAACATAAAAACCAATTGATCGATGAATAATTGATCATGAGAAAATTGCACATTGTAAAGGGGTAACGTGACCAAGCCGCAGAAAAAAACGTGATCCAAGCATATGACTCGGGACCTGAATGCGCATTGATCGACAAAAGCGAAGGAATGCCAATTTTAGTTTGGCTTGAGGCGATGCTCCATTGAAGAACAATAGTATGACGCCTCTGATATTCAATGGTGGGAACTAAAGTCATAGCCATAAAATTAGTATGATTATACTCATCGTTAGCCATAGATCCCCCCGATACTTTAAATAGTCATATTTGTTAGAGATTCTAATCGTTGTAGCAAAGCCCCAAGGTTATCTGTAATGTATAAATAACCTTTAACTTCATGCATCTGAAAAGTATTGAAGTGTTATAATAAATAAAAGACCATCAAATAATAAACTCCGGGGATCCTAGTGGCAGTAGGATCCTTGGTTCTCGGACCAAATCTTCCACGCCCTCTTTCGAGTAGCCTTTGGTCTTTTTGGTTGTGTTTTAGCTATAAATTATAGTCACCCCAGATTTGCACCTTTACAACATACGTCAAAAAGATATTTCATCGTTAATACTCTTACTGCTTTAACAATTAAGCAAGGATATTTACTTTCCTATTTGCAAGCGTAAATTTACGGATTATAAATAATGACGCATTCTCGATATGGCCTAATAAAAAAATTTTAAAATTTTAAATATTTTATTCATATATTACAGTATTATGAATGCAATATCATCTAGATAAACAAAACTACATCCTAAATTAAGAATCATATGAATTTCATATGCTTAAATACTTTTTAGGGCTGGCAGACATTTTTGTACCAGACAAGGGTAAGAATACAGTATAAAATTTAGCCAAATAAGTCGCTTTCAATAACTCAAAATAATCAATTGAAATGAAAATTCGTTGTTTAATATTAATCCGCAACGAATATCTCACGAATCAGATAATTTATAAAACCAGTCAAGCCCATCTTATTAATGGTAAATCTATAAAGAGCATACAGTAAGATTGAGTATATGATTGCTTGTTCAAAACGGTAGAAAAACGGTTAACGATTCGTTCCTTATATTAAAGTACTGTTATTATTCTATGTACAATCTCATTTAACTTATTTAACAAGCAAATAAATAAAATGAAGCTTGATCCGAAATTTTTGAGTTGAAGTTTGGGTGGGAAATATATGAATTCTTTTAATACCTGTTTGTTAATATTTTAAAAGGCAGTGAATTTGTTCTTTTCACCTAATTAAGTTATGGATGTTTTTACAAATTAACAAATTGAATGCCATTTTACTTCTATAATTCTTTAAATAAATCAACAGTCGGTTTGTCAAATTATTCATATAGTACAGTCACCCTTCATATAGCCACATAATATGTAATCACATTTATATTTAAATCATACCATTATTTAATTTATAAAAAAATAACCTCTATATGAGCTCAATTTCTTTATAAGACGAGCTTAATATTTATTTTTCGAATAATTCTTTAAATAAATACTTTTATTACACATTTTACTAATCTACATATGGTCTGGATGATTTTGAGAATATATTGTGCATATGCCTGATATTCAATAAGGTGCAAGATTTTATGGACAAATCACTTAATTCGCAGTAAACACATAAATTTTCAATATTGTGTTATTGATATCAGTAAGAATGAAAATATTTATAGATTTAACCTAACAGGCGTGCGTATATATCAGATGGAATATTACATATGTACGATTTTTTTATAAGATTTTATTACATTCAAGTCTAATTTTATTAACAAAGCATAATTTTTCTGTTCAAAAATCAGGTGTGTTGCTTTTATTAATCAATAATATCCGGTATTTCCAACTCATATAATTCACTATCTATAAATGCTATAATTTCGAATGATAGGGGGTTTCAAAGTTAACAAATAAGTGGCGCATTTTGAAATTAAAGAGAGTTTGAAAAATCTTATTTGTTTTTTCAAGGTTTTAAAATCGGAGATCCCATTTCATGAAATTTGAAAATTTTTTATAATACTTCGTAAAAAAAGAAATAATAATAATAATAAAAAGTAAACCTTTCGCTTAAATTGAAGATAAGATCAGATTGCTGGATCACTTATTTCAAATAACTAGGATTGCCTTTTTCAAAAGAACCAAATTCATCACAGTATGAAGCGCAACTCTTTAGCACATAAACTCAAATTTAATTGACAGTTTAATTAATAATAATATTTAATCAGCAACTCTTTAGCACATAAACTCAAATTTAATTAACAGCTTAATTAATAATAATATTTAATAAAAAAAAAATTCTACTTGATACATAATATTCTTATAAAATATTTTTGAAAATCAAAATATCTACTCTTGAAAAATTTCATAAAGAATTTCTTTTTTGTTCTATGGTTTTCAAAATCAAATACCTTACTGAATAGTGTTAATTTATTGTATTTCATCATCAGGAATTTCAATATAACCAATAGGTTGACTTGCTACCATTACTAAAAACAAATATATTATAAATAAAGTCTAAATCCAATTCGAAAGATATAAATAAATATAATTACTAGTGCTCCGAACGGGTCGGGTTGAAAATTTTTGGGTTAGAGTTTCAACCTGAACTGAACCTGACACGAGATTTTAGGGATAATATATTAAAATTTTTTTAAAAAATGAATGCAATCGCACTTTTTGCTCTTGAACGGTTAAATAATTCACGTAACGATCATGAAGTTGGCTAATCAAATCTAAGTGCGGTATAGAGATGGGTTTCATGCGTGCGTATGATTCCTCAATCGTGCGCATTAATGCGCATTCATGCGCATGATTCGGAAGAATTATATATAACATACGCATTAATGCGCATTTCCCCCACCTCTAGTGCGGTATGCTTATAAACTCAGCGGGCTACTACAGTAAGAATCGTGCATTGCATATTCAGAATTAATGGAAGTTTTTTACTATTTTTATCCTATGGATTCATGGAATTAATATAAAAAACTTTACTGATTTTCTGTCGAAAAATTATTGTTCGAAGTTAAAAAAAATTTAGGCGATTATTAAAATAAAGTCAGCAGTTAAGTTTTTCCAAACTTTGAGAAAAAAGTATATAAAATTATTATCAGGAATTTTAATTTCATTAGCTTGGAATATCAACAAATATGAATCAAACTAATTTATATTAGAGTGCAGAATGTGGTTTCATTTAATAGTCGAAATTTCAACTTACGTATCGACAGTTTTTTAAAAAATGTGATTTTCACGTTATACCTATCTAGCTTTCTTAATAACCTTAGCCGCCGCAACAAAATTTCGCGGCATATTCTCGATTTTGATTGGCTAAGAGCGATGATCAAAAAATTAGGCCAGAATTACTCTTAATTTTACTAATGAAAGTGCAGCCGCCTATTAAGAGAAAATTGTTTCTGGGTAAATTTTACCATAATGCGGGCTTATTTTTTAAAATTTTCTATTTTTATAATGAAAAAATCAAAAAGTTAATTCCAGACAGAAATTTGTAATCAATTATGTAATGCGGGCCAAAATTTAGAAGATCCTCAGCCGTAAGCCAATCAAAATCGAAGATCTGTCGCTCATTTTTGTGCGTCACCTAGTGTTAATTGTGTAAACAGAGTTTGATCCACGTGTGCATCGAATCACTAACTAACCGGTTTAAACAGGATAGTATCCTAATTTTAACATGCAAAAATAATAAATTTTACAGAATTGGTAATCGATCTTGATTTCGTGTAACATGTCCTGCTTTTCAATAAAATGAAAATTTTTCCTCTCAAAATTATATAAACTGTCAATAATCTTTTATTTTTTTTCAAATTCAAAATGATATCACTGCCAAACGAATGTTTCCTTGAAATATTTAAATATCAACAACACGGAAGCTTATTTTCTTGTCTACTAGTAAATCGTCTATGGTTTAGATTTATTGCACCAATTTTATGGAGTGAACCTCTAAATTATTTTGATGATGATAGAATTATAAGTATATACCTCACGTTATTAAATACTGAAGAACAAGCTTCGTTAATTCCATTAGAAATAATACTCCCAAATAGACCGAAACCATTGATTAATTATGCTACTTTTATTGTCAGTTATGAAGACATTGTTCTTTGCGAATCAATAAAATATTGGATTGATAATGAAGGTTGTGGACTTCAGAACTCAACAAATTATGATTATGAAAATTATGAGAATATAATTCAAATAATCAAATGTTCGTTGATCACAATGTTTTTACGAACAAGTGAAAAACTTAAATTTGTAACTTTTCACAATTATGATTATGGCATATTTACAAAAACTTTAGTAGAAACCCTTTATAAAACTACAACTATTACCGACATTAAATTTGATTCTCTTGATCCTGGTTTTGATGAAGTAAAGGCAATGGCAGATGCTATTTCCAAAAACACCACACTCAAATCTTTAAGTTTTAAACATAACAAAAGTTCCGAAAATGGAAAATTGATAGCTAAGGCACTTTACGAAAATACTACTCTTTCATCTTTGAGTTTTTATTTTAGTAACCTTAATGATGAGGATGGGAAGGCATTAACAAATGTTCTTTTTAAAACTCTACTCTAACATCTTTGAATCTTCATGGTAATGAGCTTGGTATTGAGAGTTTAAAAACACTGGTAGAAGCTCTTTGCAAAACACTTCTTTGACTTTATTAGATCTTGGTAATAATCGCTTTGGCGCTGAGGGAGGAAAAGTAATTGCAGAAGCACTTCGCAAAAATATTACGCTTACATCATTAAATTTTGAAGGTAATAGGATTGGTGTTGAGGGAGCAAAAGTATTGGCAAATGCACTTTGTGAAAACACATCTTTGACCGACTTAAATCTTGAAAATAATCAACTTGGCGTTGAAGGAATGAAATTATTGGCAGTTGCACTTTGTAAAAACACCTCGCTGACCGACTTAAATCTTGAAGATAATCAACTTGGTATTGAAGGTGGAAAAGTATTAGCAAATGCTCTTTGTAATAATATCGGGCTCAAATCTTTAAATATTGCTTATAACGAACTTAACCTTGAAGGAATAGAATATTTGGCGAGATCTCTTTGTAAAAACTCAACACTTACCTCTTTAAATATTGTTTATAATTTTATTAATGTTGTTGGAGGAAAAGCATTAGCGCAGGCACTTCTAATAAACACATCTTTAACGGAATTAGATATTAGTATTTGCCCCACTAATGGTGAAGATGTTATGAAAGAATTTGCTAAAGCTTTACGTAAGAATGTAACTTTAACTAGTTTGACTTTTTACTATGATGATGATAATGATGATGAATCAGCGTATGACAAGATTGAAGATACGTTTGATAAGATTCAAAAAGAGATTAGAAAAGATATTGATATTGCTCTTTATTAATAGAAATATTGTTGACGTTAAATTTTATTCATGAATTATAAATCAGATTTGAAGTGTAATTTGAACGATAAGAATAATCCAAATTTAAGCTTTATATACAAACGCATTTATGTTAATATAATATATAGATCGAGGTAAATCAACTAGAATTTCTTTCATTTAACTGATACCTAATTCCTTTATTTGCCTAAGTGATTTGAAATGTTGGAGGTAATCTTTGTCAATAGCTTGTAAGAAGATCTATGACATGATCTTAAGCTTAATATTTTAGTGTTTGGTGAAATTAGCTCTAGTAGATATAGTGTAGGATGTTATCCTGCTCATCCAAACTCAGTTCGGCCTTGTTCGAAACTAAACCAGTTAAGCACGAGTTTTTGCAACCGAGCGATCTTTATTATAAAATTTAAAAAATTATTATGCTTGAATTGATTTCGAAATCTGATTTTGACAGAAAGTTTCATGATTTATATAATTTTAAATAAAAAATTCCACACGATATTATATTAAATTAGTATATAATTTTAAATTTGTAATTCAACAGCAACATTATGATGAAAATTCATTTAAAGCACATTATAATCTTCATTTAACAATATTTAAAGCGCATTAGAAGTATAAATTATCACTCTGGAATAAGCTTATTGAATATTCAAATAAAAAAATTCATCAAATTTGGCTCTTTGTTTTAAAAACTCAAGTCTATCAAAACTTTGAACGAGTATATCTCGATAACTATCAATCAAATTTTGATGATTTTTTTTTATTTGATTCTACATATATAGAATTCAAATAAAAAGAAAACTTTATCAAAATTAAGTTGATGGTTGTCAAGATATATTCGCTAAAATTCGAGAAAAATTCGTTGAATTTTTTTAACTTTGAGCGAAGGTTTTTTGACAAAAACCAAGCCAAAATTAATGAACTTTTTTTTATTTGAATTCCACTAATCTGTAGAACGCAAATAAAAAAAATTTTGCCTGGTGGTTGTCGAGATATCTTCGCTCAAAGATTAAAATATGATCTACGAAATTTGATGGTCAGTAAATTGAAAAGTGCGATAATTATATTTAGTAATTAAGTTATTATGCGTTATTTTATTCGTGTATTTTTGTAAAAATAGGATTTCCGTTTTGGTCATTTTTTTTTTATAAATATTCAACCGATGTTCGTTAAGCGAATTTTTTTGAGAGCGCTGCGCTAGCGCTTGCGCAGCGCTTCGAATGCGCATAAAGAAATTCATGAAACTTATAATTACCAAAAAAGTTAAGTAAAAGAAAATCAATTGCCAAAAATAAATGTCAATACAATAAAAATCTACCAGAAAAGTAATTTAAAGTAGCACTAAGCGCGCCAACAATCATTTCTAAGCGCTCTAACGCTAAGTGTAGTAACTGATTTCGTGTAACATGTCCTACATTTCAATAAAATGAAAATTTTTCCTCTCACAATTATATAAACCGTCAATAATCTTTTTTTTTCTCAAATTCAAAATGATATCACTGTCAAACGAATGCTTTCTTGAAATATTTAATTAACATATCTATGAATATGCAGGTTATTAATTTGAAACAGCAATACTAATACTAATACAGTAATAAAAAAAACAACCCGCAGAATTTTAACCTAAATTGTAGCACGACAGAAATGCGCAGAAAAAGTACAGAAAAAGCAAAATAATGAATTTTATAGAATTGGCAGTTTATTGTCGCAGACTGCTTTTCTATAAAATGATAATTTTTCTTCTCACAATTATATAAACCGTCAATAATCAAAAATTTTTTTTCTTAAATTCAAAATGATATCACTATCAAACGAATGTTTCCTTGAAATATTTAATTATCTACAACACGAAAGCTTATTTTCTTGTCTACTAGTAAATCGTCAATGGTTTAGATTTATTGCACCAATTTTATGGAGTGAACCTCTAAATCATTCTGATGATGCAAGAATTATAAGTATATTCCTCTCGTTATTAAACACTGAAGAACAAGCTTCGTTAATTCCATTTGAAATAATACTTCCAAATGGACCGAAACCATTAATTAATTATGCTACTTTTATCGTCAGTTATGAAGGCTTTGGTCTTGAAAGTTCAATAGAAAATTGGATTAATAATGAAGGTCGTAGACTTCATAATTCAGCAAATTATGATTATGAATATTATGAGAATATAATTCAAATAATCAAATGTTCGTTGATTGCAATGTTTTTACGAACAAGTGAAAAACTTAAATTTGTAACTTTTCGCAATGATGATTATGGCATATTTACAAAAACTTTAGTAGAAACCCTTTATAAAAATACAACTATTAACGACATTAAATTTGATTCTCGTGATCTTGGTTTTGATGAAGTAAAGGCAATAGCAGATGCTATTTCAAAAAACACCACACTCAAATCTTTAAGTTTTACGCATAACGAAAGTCCTGAAAGTGGAAAATTGATAGCTAAGGCGCTTTATGAAAACACTACTCTTTCATTTTTGAGTTTTTGTTTTTGTAAATTAAATGATGAGGATGTGAAAGCATTAGCAAATGTTCTTTTTAAAAACTCTACTCTTACATCTTTGGATCTTCATGGTAATGAGTTTGGTATTGAGAGTTTAAAAACACTGGCAGAAGCTCTTTGCAAAAACACATCTCTGAAGTCATTAAATCTTGGTAATAATTTCTTTGGCGCTGAGGGAGGAAAAGTAATTGCAGAAGCCCTTCGTAAAAATATTGCGCTTACATCTTTAAATTTTCAAGGTAATCAGATTGGTGTTGAAGGAGCAAAAGTATTGGCAAATGCACTTTGTGAAAACACATCTTTGACCGACTTAAATCTTGAAGATAATCAACTTGGCGTTGAAGGAATGAAATTATTGGCAGCTGCACTTTGTAAAAACACCTCGCTGACCGACTTAAATCTTGAAGATAATCAACTTGGTATTGAAGGTGGAAAAGCATTAGCAAATGCTCTTTGTAATAATATCGGGCTCAAATCTTTAAATATTGCTTCTAACGAACTTAACCATCAAGGAATGGAATATTTGGCGAAATCTCTTTGTGAAAACTCAACACTTACCTCTTTAAATATTGTTAATAATTTTATTAATGTTGATGGAGGAAAAGCATTAGCGCAGGCACTTCGAATAAACTCATCTTTAACGGAATTAGATATTAGTATTTGCTCCACTGATGGTGAAGATATTATGAAAGAAATTGCTAAAGCTTTACGCAAGAATGTAACTTTAACTAGTTTGGTTTTTTACTATGATGAAAATGATGATGATGATGATGAATCAGCTGACAAGATTGAAGATACGTTTGAAAAGATTCAAAAAAAGATTAGAAAAGATATTGATTTTGTTCTTCAATATGATACATAGAAATACAGATGACGTTAAATTTTAATCATGAATTATAAATCAGATCTGAAGTCTAATTTGAACGATAAGGATAATTCAAATTTAAGCTTTATATACAAACACAAAATTTCCAAAAAAAAAATTATAAATTTTAATAAAATGAAATGACATTTTTCAAAGACGTATAGAAAAGTTATTTCTGCTCATTTTATTTTCGAAAAGTATGCTTTTTTTATTGTTTCAGAATTTTTTACGGTTCATAATGACAATAATATTAGTAGCGTTCTCCCTAACCTAACATTAAGTGATTCACTTTAAAAGCTAAATTTTATAAGCTTCAACTACATGTACTTTCGAAATTATCGTTATAGTGTTTGATTATTACAATATATTCAATTTACTAACTAAAAGCGAATTTAATCTACAAAGTGCAGGACATCAACGTAGCGAATAGTTGAAATTTTTGATTCGTGTAGATTATTGTGACTGATTACTACGCCATTAACCTGGCACGCATGCTTAACTTTACATAAATTTGATCAATCAGTACTAGTGATGTGGTAGAATCATCCCAATGAAGCCCCAGTGATGTTGCGGCTTAAGCCGTAAATATGTAGTGACTAATTACGGCAATCATTGGTACGATTCTACTAGCGCTAGGGCTGGATCAGTCCCAAAAAAGACCGGTCCGGTCCGGTCCGGTCCGGTCTTTGGACTGGGACTGAAGGTTTTTCAGTTCCCGATCTTAGACCGGTTCAGACCGGTCCAGACCGATTAATTAATAGCGGAAATTGAAAAATACAAACTACACACAAGAATGATTGAATAACCAACGAAGGCATGACAAACTAATTAGCGGAGATAATTTATTTAATCATTAACGTATATATTACTTTATTTAATCATTAACGTATATATTACTTTATTTAATCATTAACGTATATATTACTTTATTTAATCATTAACGTAT
>CAJVPY010003829.1:0-13471 GCA_910591965.1 Dentiscutata erythropus
AAATATTTTAAATAATTAAAAAAGTAAATCAAAGACATATTTATAGTAATTATGCAGGCAAATTTGCCTGCAAATCTCTACCAATTAAGAGATAGTGTTTATATATGGATACTAATTTATTAATTTACAATCTTGTATATCATACCAATCAAACTAATTTTTATAAAAGAAAATTAAACTCTTGCTTATAGTTAGGATAAGAGTAAGTTTGAGATTAGAATAAGAATAGTTTATACCAAAATTTTACAAAGAAATATTTTGTTAGAAGCCAAAAGGTGGTTTTCTAATCAAATTTTGAAATATTAGTTGGTTTTTTTATACCTGTGTATATACACTATATATACAAATAGAAATTCTCTATTATATATTATTAGTTTATAATATAATTGAAAAGAATAAAATATATAAATTTTAATTGTTTTATTATCTAAATAAATATTCTTAAATTTAATTGGTTAATATATTAAAAATGCATTTAGAGAGAATATTTATATATATATAATTTAAAAAATAATCTGCATTTAAAAAATATAAAATATGCATTTATTTTATAAGTCTCGACTTGGGACCAGGCTATTTTCATACATGTAAAGAGAACATGTACTTAGAAGACATGCACTTAAAAGGAGTTAACTTTATTGTGTAATTAAAAATCAATAATCTGTAAAAAGAGTTAATGAACTTAAAATAAAATATATTGCAATTTGTTACATGCTAGTAATAAATAAAAACTCTTTTAATACCAATTGTTAAAACCAAGCATCTGATATATTAAATATAAGCCATGATACAAACCTTAGAGATAGAAAATAATAATTTTAAATATTATTATAAGATGATGGAGGATGATAAATATTATAACAATAATGATATTAACTTAGAAATTGTAGAAAGTTTAACTAAAACTCTTGGCCCACTAGCAGCTAATAACTCTAGTATTCAAATAACAACTTTTTTGTTTACACTTTTAAAAACAAAGAAAAAAGTATTAAATTATTAACAATACTAAAACTTAAGATTTTACTTAACTAATAGTTCATATTTTTTTTCAATATAAACAATCAACTCTTTTTAATGATTACTTGGCCCAAAATTTTTATAAAAGAAAAGTTCTTGTTATTTTTGCTAGAGACAGATGCAGAGGTTTAAGTAGTCCCAAAAGCAAAATGGTTTTTATAGAGATCAACTTTTAACTCTATAAGAACTTCTCTATATATTCGGCAAGCAAGCCAAAAGCATTATTATACAAGATAACTAGCAAAAGGTAGTGCTCTTGTATATAAAATTTTGGTAAAGAGTGGAGATGAATAGTTCAAGCTATCCATCAACGAAAGAAGCTGCTAAAAAATAACTAAGGAATAGCAAAAAGCATACTTTCTTTAAACTATATTCATTTATTTTGGCTAAGTAGTTCCTATATTATTCTCTCTCGCTTTCCTGCCTTTCTTATAAAATTTTTAACAAAAAGTGAGGATTTGGCTTACTCCCCAAAAAATTAGCATTGTTTATATCCAAATCCAAACAGACTTAGTATATTACAATCAATATGTCTCATTTATTAGAAAATACAGCATTACTCCATGTGATTTGGATCGGGGTCTTGAATTAAAGAGGTATCTGGATTTAGCTATAGTAGCTAGTGATTAGACCTGTTCAACCTGGGTGACCTGTCGGACTGATCCGGTAGACTGACGGGTATTCTCAGCCAATTGCTAATGTTTGTTTACATCGAGTAAAATTGGATGTGTTAAAGTTTAATACATCCTATTTTACCCAATATAAATAAATATCAGCAATTGGCTGGGAATACCTGTCAGTCTACCCGGATCAGTCTGACGGGTCACCTGGGTTGAACGGGTCCAATCACTAATAGTAGCTACCACCTAAAACCAACAAATTTTATATATAGGTGCCAATTTTTTAGCTATAGTGTAACATGATTAACCAATAAAAATGCAGAAAAGTTAATATAAATTTAAATTTTATTAATAAAATTTAAAATTTTGTTAATAAATTTAAATTTTGTTATGTTTTTTTATATATAAATGCCAAATTTTTAAATTATATATAACTTTAAATTGATATAAATATCTTAAAATAAAAGATACTAAAACTTTTTTTTATAAATTTGATAGTTTAACCAAAGAGCTATTAAATGTATAAAAAATTTTAGTTTAGTTTATTTTATTTTAAAAAATTATAAAACTTTAAAAATTTTATAGTTAAAAGTTGATAGCTTTTCATAGTAGCTACTATAGTAGTTGGAAGGTATATATTAAGGTTTGGCTTTAGAATTGAGATATACAATGGTTGTAGTTGTTATATAATTTTTATTGTAACTTGGCACAGATTATAATAGTGCATTTTTCTTGTTCATAGTAGCTTTCGAGTTACTTGGCTATTTTTTGATAAAGGTAGTGCCTCACTTTGTTAGCCCTTTTGACTTTTTTCTTTGTTTTTTTTTTTTACATATCTTTTTTCCTCTTTTTTTTTTCTTTTAAAATTTCCTTTTTGTTTATTTTGTTTTGTTATTAGATATAGTTCTTTTTTTTTTTTATAATTGGTAGTTTTGTAGTGTGGTATAAAATTACTACTTTCTTTTGCTTTTGGTAAAGAAAGAAGAATTAAAAGGATTAGCTCTCGACAAACTAACAACTTGTATACAAGATGGTGTAAAAAGTTGCTCATGGGCATGGTTTGCACAATTAGAAGATATTAAGCTTGCAATTTAAAAACTTAGTTTAGTTGAAATAGTTTATCCTTGTTAATTAAATAAATAAAGTTTTGTATTTGAGCTTTGACAAGACTATCAAAGAGTTAAAAAAAAATAATAATAATAAATAAAAAATTCATATTTTTTTTTATTTTAGCTAACAAATCTAAAAATAAAAAGCACTACAAATATAAAATTTCATTGTTTACTTATAAATATTTTAAAAATATAAGTCTGCAATATTGTAAATAAAGATGGCATAAAATGCGAACACAAGTACAAAAATATAAAAAGTTTAATGAGTAATTTTATTACACACCTTAGAGATGAACATAGAATCACTTCACAAGATAATATAAATAATTCAAAAAAAGATATTATAAATAAAATAATACTTATATATATATATTAATTAATTCATAAATGCTATTAATTTTTAGCTACAAAATTTTAAAATTACTGACTTTGTTCAAAAAGCTCATCTTCATTCTCCTCATATTCAAAAATGATGCAAAGAAATACTTCTTAAATGGATACTACTTTCTAATTAGCCTCTTTCAACAGTCACTAATGAAGTTTATAAAGAAAAATAGCAAAATTTGATCCTTTTTTTATAATCCCAAGAGAAAAAAATTAGAACTATAATAGTTAAAAGTTACAAATTTAATCACAAAAATTTAGTAGATCTTTTTATTCAAGTAGCAAAAAATGCCTCTTTTATAATAGATTTTTGGTTTAGTAGAGCCAAACATGGATATCTAGGGATTACAGTAACTTGAATTATATCAAACTTTAAAATTAAAGATATAATGCTAGAAAATAAATATATTTCCTTACTACATAGTAGTAAAGTTATTGCGAATAAGCTTTATAAATATATTAAGATGTAAAAACTTGAAAATCATATAATATTAATCATCACTAATAACAGCACGAACATGGTTTCAACTTTTCTCTTATTAAACTGAAAAGATAGATATGAAAAAATTAAACATTTTTCATGTATGGTTTATACTCTTCAATTGGCAGTTGGAAAAGGTTTAGCACTAGCAGAAGTTCTAGTTACATATACAAGAAAATTAATTTAGTTTTTTCAATACCAAAAACAAATTGAAAGATTGGAGGAGATACAAGTAAAGCTTGGTTATGTAGATATTGTTTATTGCATTCAAGATATGTCCACATGTTGAAACTCTAGGTATTATACCTGTGATTATTTTTTTTTTTAAAGAATGCTATTATTTAGCTTCAAACTAAGCTATATATATTGTAACATAAAAAGTCAAAATTAATCCCATGACTTGGTTGAACTATGAGTATCACAGCTATTATATGCATCACATAACACCAATGAAACTGCTTAATGAAGAAGACAAAACGCTTAACTAACCATCTTACTTTAATCTTAGTATAAAATATTTTTTTACTAAATATACTGTATATAGTTACTTTATTTTTTTTATTGATAAGGCCATACAAACTTATACTATTGGTTTTCATATCACCAAGTAACTTCTTGTGACCTGGCGACCTGGCTTTTAATTTTATTTTCAAAAAATTTTATATGTAAAAAACATATAAAATTTTTTTACAAAAATTTAAAAAAGTTTACCTGGATAATAAATATAGTAAAAAATTTTTTCAAACTTTTGTTGAATTTGACCCGGCCAGGTTATGAGAACCAATAGTATAAGTTTGTATAGCCTAATTAGTTAGATAGTTTTTATTAATTGGCATAGTTTTGCTGTAATGCATATTATTCATTATGCATAATGTTCAGTATTTATAAATTCATTATATATAACATTCGTTATGTATAATTTGTTATATATAACAATCATTACACATAAATTATTATGCATAAGATTGTTATGCATAACAGGACCCCGAAAACTTATATTAGATGTTTTCATCATGTGGAATAGGTAAAGCTCATATAGAAAATTTTCTGATGTTACTGGCTAAAGTATAGGTAAAGTTATTAATAAAGGAGCAAAAATCTTACCAAAAAAAGAAATGTTATACAAAAAATAAGTGCAGTTATATAATCTGCTTTCCTTTTATAATAATGATTATTATTTTTAGCCAATTGGCTTGTGAGTAAAAAAATGATAAAATTGGCTTCATTTTGCCAGGAACATCTAATATAAGTTTTTGGGGTTCTTGCATAACCCAAGTTAGTGTCTAGTTTCCCAATTGTATCTAATAATACTAAAGGAGGTTAAGTATTAGTAACAGTTAAAAGTATATAAATACTTACAAAAAGATCTTGTAAAGGCATCTTCTATGCCTTAAAATACTTATTTTTAATAAAGACTCATATCTCAATTCTTTTAAAAACCCAAAATTCACTCAACATATCGTCTAATCGAACAACCAGGTTACAATTGGCAACGACAACAGGATCTGAGTTGCCCAAGCAAGAATTAAGATTACTCTAGTTTATAAGTTATCTGCAGATATATATTTTCCCTGAACTCAATAAACTTAAAGCCCAAACCCGGTTAGAAATATCATTCACTTCAACAGAAAATTTAAAAGACATACCAAAATCCTTCATTTTAGAAATGTCAACTAGCCCATGGGCCGAAACTTCTGCTGCTGCTGCTACAAGAAGGCAAGATTATTCAAAGTACACTGATCCTAGGCTCAAATCGCTAAAAGAAAAAAGAAATGAAAATAATCTTATCAGTTTGAAAAAGCCAAGAGTATTAATAGAAGTACTGAAAAATCAGCAAATCTGTTACATTATGTCTATTTATCCCAACTCCCTACCAACTAGAACAAGACGTTACTAACTTCAACTTTAATGAGCACCTAGTGGCAGTATTGTATATTTTTTGATGTCCGAGTCAAATATGGTGGACTTGGACATTTTCGGACATTGTCCGATATCCGAGTCTAAATTATGTTCAGGAGATATATTGTCACTCAAACAATGTCCGAGTAATATATATTGGACTCGGACATACTCGGACTTGGACATTCGGACATTGTCCAAGTTTGTAATGCAAATTTATTGCGATTATCAAAAAAATTTTATTTTTTTATTTGACATTTAGCTATTAGTATAAGTTTATAACATTTACATACCTTCAGAATACTACTTTATACGTATAAAATTGTATGCAACAAATTTTATTAACAAAATTAATTTTATTTACAGACTATTATAACAATAATGCCAACCTTATTGAATTTTCGATCGAATGCTTATCTAATATGTTTAGTATGTCAATAAGTCTTAACAAGAAATATAAAATATATACTAAATATTAATTAGACTTTTAACCTAAACATATTGCACGAAGTACATGTTTAAAAGAAAATCTTGTATATAAATAAAATATTATTTTTATTTGTATATACAAGTTGGTTCATAAACTTTCAAATTATTATAAGACTAATTTTATGTTTAATTAGAGTTCTATTTCAGATTGTAATTCATACAGTACAAATATCATTCAGGTTTTTTCATTAAAGTTTTAAAATATTTTGTATTATTCATATTCAGTAAAAGTGGTTCTGAAAGTGACAGAGGCTTTTCAATATATCTATATTTTTGAAAGTGTTTGAGAATTTGACTTATAAAAGTTATGCTAACATCTAAATGTTTGACAACTTTTCGAAATAATAGGCCTTCTAAATTTTTTTTTCATATATTTTCCAGCGAAGATGCTTTGAAAGTAAATTTAATAATATTTATATATTAGTTACCTGATCTTAAATTATGTATATATATGAATTTTATTGAATTTACATATTGTGCTGAAATCTCAAACTTAATCGAATCGGCTGAAAAATCATTTGGCCAATTTTTATCAGGTATTCCAGAAATTATGAAATAGCTATTATGCTAAATATTATTATTAGAACTATATATCATTATAGCTACTCTTCAAATTTTGAGATATTTAGCGAAAAATTGACCAAATGATTGTTTGGCCGATTCGATAAGTTTTTAATTTCTGCAATGAATAAAAGTGTCTCAAAATTTATAAGAACTGCTGTAAAATGGTAAGCATACAAACTTAGTAATTTTTTCCAGGATCATGTAAGTTTATATTAATACTATTTCTCTGTAATGCTTTTATAAAACAGTATGTAGATATAAATTGCCAAGATGGCCCCAAAGTGCTGTTATCTAACAGATATGTAGTGTCAATATAATATACGGTATAAAATCATTAAAAATGATCTTTTTGTATTGATTGCATCATGTATCTGGTCAGATAACCAGAATTTTGGAAGCCATCCTGACTAATTTATATAATTATGGTTAGAACTAAAATATATAAATCAACTATTTTTTTTGAGCTCCTGATAATTAAAAGCTTGTTTTTCTAATATAAATGTTATGTTCTTTGTTCTGGTGTCATCATAAAAAAGTGCTGTGTGTAGAGTTTGGCCTAGTAGTTGATAATGAAAATCCATAATAAAAGCATAAAAACACTTAAACAATACTTTATTCATTTTAATGTTTATAAAGTTTTGATAAATTAGGGCAAAAAAAAAGGCGACTCTGTACAAAAAGTTTTTTTAACTGAAATGGCAAACTCACTTATATTAATTTTTAGATTACAGTATCCTGGGTAGTGGGTTATTATTGCTGAACTTAGCTATGTTAGTCTTAGAGTTAGATGCAATTTATTGAAGTGAGAATAAACAGATTAAATGAAGAGATAGAAGGTTTTTTTTACTGCAGTATTTAAAAATTTTCTTTTACATAATAAACTACTTTACTCATCTTAATAATAAGCCCGATTGATTTATTAAAATTACTTTCAATTAATTAAAATTTAATTCTGATGTATTTTTGACATACTAGAAGAAGGTTAAATTCATTTTATTTATAATGAGATACTGAAATATAATTGGCTATTTGACCGGTGGACAAATTTAATTGTTCAAGTCCGAGTCCAGTTCGGGTCTGGTCCGGGTTCAGTCCGAGTCTGGTCCGAGTGACAACACTGCCTAGTGGTTTACGATTTGAAAAACTCTGTCCCACTTTTACCTCTACATGATGTGGTGGTTGACAACCTATATGGAAGTACCGATTATCAGAGAAAGTACAAAGATTGATACCTTTGCCAGAGAGCTGAAAGAACCTATACCCACGGATATTAAAGACCTCAAGTACAAAACGAACATATCATAAATCTACTGAATCCTGAAACTTGACTAGAGAATAATTATTTTTTACAAAATCCTTATGTATACTTTGAAGAAAATAGCCTCTCACCCCAAAGACTTCCCCCTATCCCTATACAAACTCCACTGCCCCAAAGACCACTATTAGAAAGGTGTTTGCAATTCCCATAGCCCAATTGACCAATAAACCTGCCTTCATGCCAAAATCCACTATCCATTTAACAACCTCAACCTTAGCTATACCAAGCTCCTAGAGCTGCAGTAGCAAACCCAATGGATCAACTATTACAAAGTATAAATAACCTTGTACTTGCTATAGGAAATACTACCAACCAATCTTGAGAAGCTAAAGTAGTTAAGTTTCTTATCTTTAGTGGTAGTGACCAAAACCCCTTTATGTGGCTGAATGAGTTTGACAAGGCATATATTGCCAATCATGTATTGGAACAGAGAAGTTTTGACATATTACTTTCTCATTTAAAAGGGATAGCTTATACGTGACGGAGAAATAAAGCATATAACATTTGGGCCTGAAACAACTACACAAACCCACAACACTCATTTGTTTATCTGTTTTAATAACAGTTCTGCACTATGTATTAACAAAATCGATGGGTGTCCGAACTGTAGTCAAGACAGCAAGAATTAGACAAAACAGTCAATACATATTATGACACCTTTGAAAAACTTTACAAAAAGGCCAATCTAATACAGCAGTACCCCAGGTAGACCGTATAAGACAGTTTATCGATAAACTAAGGCAAGAACTGAGAGAGCCAGTAGAAATGGAATGCCCTACAACTATCCAGCAAGCCTTAAAAAAAGCCAAAGCCACAGAAGCTATGTATTGCAAAGGAGAACCCTTAATTTTTACTTGTTGACAAGAAGTTATCTAAGTAGAGAAAACCCCATAAATGATAAAATTAGTGAGTTAAAAAAAGCTATTTCGGAAATAGCCCAAAGTATAAAAACACTGATACAAAATAAAAATAAAAATAAAAATTTAGTTATGAGTCAAATAACTAATATACCCCAACCCAACTTCAATCAAGTTTGCTCTCTCAACTCTGATAATATTTGTTATGAGTATAGAGGTCATGGTCATATAGAAAAGAAATGTCCAACCTGGGCAAAACGTGTCTCTAATAATGGAAATAATTGTGATTAAAATCAGTAGAGAGGCTAGCAAAATGGGCGTCAAACTTCTCCAAACAACTCGGGTAATAATCAAAATCAGATTGGGTTAACTCAAAACAATAACAGGCCAAACAATAATAATAGTAATATACCAAACAAAAATCATCCCACCCAGAATCAAAGTACTGAAAACCAGACTTACTTCGCTATATCTGCAGAAGACCTAACTGGTGCTATCTCTAATATAGTTAGAGAGCATTTAAACTAACAAGGCTACTTCTTGTGAGGGTGAAAATGCTAAAAATGAAACTATAATAGATCTCTCAGTTAATAGTTCAAACTTACTGGACTAACCATTGCCAAATAATTTGGTATCACCTTTAGTTCTAAACAGTAGTATAGAAATGCAAAGCATTTCTCAGCAGCCTATAGAAGTAACCTATTGTGAGGCCACTATAGATTAGTATTCTATTTACTTAATCTTAGATATGGAATCTAGCAGGAGTCTAGTTTCCTATATGTTTCTAAAAAAATTAGAAAGGATATTGATAAACTATCAGTAAGAAGTTTAATCAATGTAAATAGTTAAAGAAAACATCTGTTGGGAGTAGTAGAAAGTTTACTTATTAAGGTTAAAGGAATAGAAATACCTATCAACATAGAAGTAACCAAAGCGCGAGATTATGCTATAATAGTGGGAACAGACTGGCTAGCTAAAGTCAAAGAAAAAATCAACTTAAAACACAGAAATTTTGAATATAAATGGAGCGACTATAAATATAAAACACCAATTACATGTTGGGAAAGAATGAAGTATGAATATGGAAAACCAATATTATTAGGAAATCAAGACTTACAAGAAGGGAAGAGTAATGATGGATCAGTTGAAGAATACAAACCTGATACAACTATAAAATAAAGAAGCTATGTGGTGCAAAGGGATAAAGATAAGCTACCTATTATAAAAATAAATAAAAATAATGTTACAATAAACAGAAAAATAAAATCGATAATAGAATATGAAAAATTAAAAAAAGAAAGTAAAGAGAGATTTAATGAGAAAGAAATTCAGCGTTGTTAAAAAGTTTTAAATGCTATATGTTGGTACAAAAAACGTTTAGATGAAGAAGAAGATGAATGTCAGAACTATAAAGAGATAATGAAAAATATAGAAACTTTAGAATGCCTGGTTGAAGACCTAAACAAAGAACTAGAAATAGTTAATAATGACAAAGGTATTGAAAAATTAAAACACGAACATCGGATAAAAGTAAAAGAACTATTAGAAGAAAATGGTAATTTGTTTGCAGAAAGATTAACTCAATTAGGTAGAACTAAAATGGAAGAACATCGATTAGCATTAGTAGAGAGTACTCTGCCAATTAAGCAAAGGTTGTATTGCATTCTCATACCAAAAATGAATTTATCGATAAAGAAGTGGACCAAATGCTAAAGCACAAGATAATACAAAAGTTCGACAGCTCATAGAGTTCTCCTGTAGTTCTAGTAAAAAAGAAAAATAGTAAGACCCGATTTTGTATAGATTATCAGAAATTAAATACGTTAATATGGAAAGATTCCTACCCATTGCTGTGGATAAACAACTTACTGAGTTCCCTAAATAAATCCAGGTAGTTTTTAACCCTAGATTTGGCAAGCGGTTATTGGCAAATAGAGATGCGTCCCCAAGACCACAAAAAAACTGCTTTTGTTATCAAGAATGGCTTATATGAATTCTTGGTTATGCCATTTAGATTGACTAATACACCGGCTATATTCTAATGGCTAATGAATAAAGTCTTTCATAAAATTATTGAAAAATTTGTATTAGTCTATTTTGATAATATTAATATCTATTCAAAAACATTTGAAGAATATTTAAACCATCTTTAACAAGTCTTTAGCTTTCTGAGAGAAGCTGGATTATATCTAGGAAGAGATAAGTATTATTTTTTTAGAGAACAGTTAGTATTTTTAGGACATATTATAAATGAGGAGAGCATCATCCCTGATCTGACAAAAATCAAAAAAGTTTGAAATTTTCCCACTCCAACTAATCTTATCGAGCTCCGAGAGTTTATTGGTTTGGTTTTGGATTACTGAAAATTTATTGAGAATTTCTTCAAAATAGTATATCTGCTTAATACTCTATTAAAAAAGAATGTTATATTCGATTGGAATGAGTCGTATAAATATGTTTTTAATAATTAAACCAGAAACTTATAACTGTATCTATTCTAAAATATCCTGATTTTAGTAACTCTTTTATACTTCATACTGATGCCTCTTATACTGGTTTGGGGGCTATACTGGCACAAAAAGATAACCACAACAAGGAGTATATAGTGGCATATACAAGTTGAGGATTAAATGACCCCGAAAGATATTACTTTACTACTGAAATAGAATGTCTGGCTGCTATTTGGGCTATGCAGTACTTCTGCTTTTATATTTATAGCAAAAAATTTGAGCTAGTTACTGACCACCAAGCCCTTAAATAGTTACTGATTAATCCAAACCCTACTAGGAGACTTGCAAGGTGGATTATAATTGCTGTTAAATATTTCTGCACAATATAGTATCAAAAAGGTTTAACTTACACCAACGTAGACGCTCTATTAAGAATTTTTCATAAGTCACTATAAGAAAAAAAGATAAGAAATATTAATAAACAAGTCAAGAAGAACAGTATTTTTTTTTTTAAAAAAAAAAAAACAGATTAAGAATATACTCGATTCGATAATTTGAGAAGTCATAAAACTAAATCCAGATCCAATCCAGCCCAGATTACTGGTGTCTTGGCACTTTACATTTAAGTAATAATAAAAATAAGATAAAAGTTAAGATAAAAAAAAAAAATTTAATATAAACTTACAATACTATTAGCAACTTAAATTATATCTAAATACTACTGAGATTTCTGAAAGGCTAAACCTTCCTTAACAACAAAGGTTTAAAAAACAAGTTGCTTATTATGTTATTAATAATAATCTCCTTTATTGAAAAAATAAAAAACAGAATGAGCCTTTACTACAAGTAATCAGAAAAAATAAGTTAGAACAGATGCTATATAGACTATATTCAGACTTAATAGCTGGCCATTTTGGAGTTGAATCGACTATAACAAAGCTAAAGATAAATACTTTTGGCCCAAAATATATAAAGACATTGAGGATTATATACAAATGTGTAATGTGTGTCAGCATTAAGAAGCCCTGCGAAGACATGAAAAATTATATCCTTTTAATGTAGAAGAGCCTTTCGACCAAGTAGGTATTGATATAGTAAGCTTGTTTAAAGATATTTTTGAAAGTAATAACCATTATATCATTGTAGCTACAAAATACTTAACAAAGTGGCCCGAAGCCCGAGCTATCCCGAATATGACCACTTCAACTATCGCCTGATTCATATACAAAGAAATTATTTGTCAGCATGGTAGTTCAAAAGCTCTCTTATCAAATCAAGATCGATTTTTTTGTAACAAAATTGTGGATGCCTTATATGAAATCATAATTATTTGTTACAAGTTGTCTGCTATATACTATCCACAAACAAATAAGCTGACCGAAAAATTTAACAAAACCATGTGTTTAACACTAGCCAAGTTAGTAGATAACTACAGAACCATGTGAAACACCCTACTGCTAGTAGCACTTTTTGCTTACTGGACCCTACAGAGCCATACCACTAAACATGAGCCCTTTTACTTTATGTATAATTAACATACCATAGTGCCCTTAAACTTGCAGCTACAAGAAAAAAGAGAAAGTCCTGAAGAATCATTGGATTAATCACTAAATCAACATATAGAAAAGATCACTAAACAGTTGAATCAGCAATGCCTTCAAGCTCAAAGTAATATTAAAAGTATACAAGAAAAACAAAAAGAACACTATGATAAAAACATAAAGCCTGTAGAATTTAGAATAGGAGATCAAGTCCTCCTCTATGAATTGGCCAAGGAGAAGATATATAGCGATAAACTTAGAAAAAAGTAAAAAGGCCCTATTTCATCCATGACTATGAAGCTTTGAAAACATACAAGCTATAAATGATAGAAGGCAGGATTCTTAAAAGCCTAATAAATACAGATCATTTGAAAAGATACTATGGACATTCAAGCTGGGAACCTATTATATATATATAAGAAAAAAGAAATTAAAGTTAGATAATCTAAGATTTACCAATTACAGAATTAATTAATATCTTAACATTATACTTGGAGGACTTTATATTTAAAGGAGGGAAACATGTAATATAAAAAGTCAGAATTAACTCGTGACTTGGTTGAACTACATGTGTCATAGCTATCATATGCATTACGTAATACTGACAAAACTGCTTAACAAAGAAGACAAGACACTTAACTAACCACCTTACTTTATTTTTATTTTTTTTAATAATTCGGCAGTCTTGCCTTCACTTTATTAGGCTTTGTAATAATTATCTAAACTATTAAAATTTTCT